>CM055331.1:7702561-7920865 GCA_029228605.1 Salix koriyanagi | reverse complement strand
TCACAAGCATCGCTCTTAGTTACCCTAGGCTTGACGCTGGCTGTGAGCTTGCACATGATGCATGGCAAACAAAATTACATGTATGTAGCCACACTTAGCTAAAAGACACAGAGGAAATGTGCAATGAAATAGCTACATGTTGAATACGTGAACAAAGCCAGACAGAGTTACATGCATGCAACCACATTTCAAATGTCTATGAAAAAAACACATAGAGAGAAGCATAGCAGCATGATGAATGCAACGTGAACAAGGCAGTTATTAGGTTGTGTACAAGCACACATAAAAAGAAGGGTACATAGAGTGCAAACTCTGGTAGGCATCCGGAGATGTAGATGATAGAAGAAATAAAGAAAATACAGCCCCGGACACAGTCAAACATCTGGAAAAAAAAAAATACAGAATGGATGATTAGATATTTCAGCACCAACTACTTCATTTTAAGCATAGACAATGCAAGAGATAGTCTCAAGCTCACTACCAGCCTATCATATTGCATCAAGACCATCATACAAAACAATTTAAGAAGCATGAATAGAAAGAATCACGCTTCTTGATAATCTCTAATAGAGAAAAGGTCGAACAACTTCACCACTTACCCTTTGGAGATATAATTCTGTCAACAAGTTAAGCACAAAACTTACAATTTAACTGGCCATTCACCTCATATTGTTGCTCCACCCTTCCATGTTAGGCATGCTTGAACAACAAAACCCTTCATGCTAAGCCATCAATGCAAATACACAGTAGTGACGCGGATAGGATCATATATACCTCTTCTTTTGAACCGCACTCTCATCTCCATCCCATCATGATCTGCTGCTTTCTTTCACGTAACTTCAATTTAGGAAACTAAGTGTCAACAAAGAGAGAATTTTAGTTTAAATTGTAGAAGGTGGCTGAAACTAAGATCAACTATTAATATTTATCGTCACATGAAGAGCATATGAAATTCAGCCAGTATCTAGTGGTCCTTGGAAATCAAAAAAATGAAAGCGACACATTGCATGATGTAAGAGTCGGTTCCTATCAATCAAGCGGTGAGTATCCATGTCCATCTGTTCCAACAAAAGCGTAAGAGCTAGTAAGACATAAATTGGAGTAAACAAGATATTAAGCGAAGGAATAATTTAAAAAATGAGTTGCTGATTTAGAATTTAGAGACAACGACAAAGATTTTCCTCCCACTCTAGTTAGTAGAGCTGTTTTATAACACATCAATCTCCATACCAACTAGTGTTAAAATGAGCGTCACGGATTTTGATAATTTCCAAGGAATTCAAGGATTTCCCTGTTTTAACATGGAAAAGAATTGATGAGCATCTTATACGTGAAAAACTCACTGTCATAGTGTGTCGACTTTTCTCAAGCTTAGATTTTACACTCAAAAGCTAAAAAGTTTAAACAAGAAGCTCAAGGGTACATCTGTTTATCTTAGATGAATAACAGCTTGAAAATTCACCATAATGACTCCTCGTTTTACACAGAACCAGCTCTTATGTTTGTGAAGAGAGGAGGAACAGACAAATTCAGCCTTTATGTCTCCACTAGACTAAATGAACCCAATGTAAATAAAAACAATAAACAACTGGAAAAAAAACCTTTTTTTTGAAAAGCATGCAAGGAAGGTTTATTTTGGATTCCAACGAATAACAATATAGAGCAAGAGAATTAAGTAATAAACATAGAAAAATAGGTGGAAATAGCTACATGGTGAATGCGACGTGAACAGAGGCAATTAGCAGGCATCGCTCTTATTTACCTAGGCTTGACACTGGCTGTGAGCTGCACGTGATGCATGGCAGACAAAATTACAATATAGAGCAAGAGAATTAAGTAATTAGCAAAGAAAAATAGGAGAAAATAGCTACATGGGGAATGCGACATGAACAAGGACAGTTAGCTGCTCTTCACAAGCATCGCTCTTAGTTACCCTAGGCTTGACGCTGGCTGTGAGCTGCACATGATGCATGGCAAACAAAATTACATGTATGTAGCCACACTTAGCTAAAAGACACAGAGGAAATGTGCAATGAAATAGCTACATGTTGAATACGTGAACAAAGCCAGACAGAGTTACATGCATGCAACCACATTTCAAATGTCTATGAAAAAAACACATAGAGAGAAGCATAGCAGCATGATGAATGCAACGTGAACAAGGCAGTTATTAGGTTGTGTACAAGCACACATAAAAAGAAGGGTACATAGAGTGCAAACTCTGGTAGGCATCCGGAGATGTAGATGATAGAAGAAATAAAGAAAATACAGCCCCGGACACAGTCAAACATACGGAAAAAAAAATACAGAATGGATGATTAGATATTTCAGCACCAACTACTTCATTTTAAGCATAGACAATGCAAGAGATAGTCTCAAGCTCACTACCCAGACCTATCATATTGCATCAAGACCATCATACAAAACAATTTAAGAAGCATGAATAGAAAGAATCACGCTTCTTGATAATCTCTAATAGAGAAAAGGTCGAACAACTTCACCACTTACCCTTTGGAGATATAATTACTGTCAACAAGTTAAGCACAAAACTTACAATTTAACTGGCCATTCACCTCATATTGTTGCTCCACCCTTCCATGTTAGGCATGCTTGAACAACAAAACCCTTCATGCTAAGCCATCAATGCAAATACACAGTAGTGACGCGGATAGGATCATATATACCTCTTCTTTTGAACCGCACTCTCATCTCCATCCCATCATGATCTGCTGCTTTCTTTCACGTAACTTCAATTTAGGAAACTAAGTGTCAACAAAGAGAGAATTTTAGTTTAAATTGTAGAAGGTGGCTGAAACTAAGATCAACTATTAATATTTATCGTCACATGAAGAGCATATGAAATTCAGCCAGTATCTAGTGGTCCTTGGAAATCAAAAAATGAAGCAGCACATTGCATGATGTAAGAGTCGGTTCCTATCAATCAAGCAGTGAGTATCCATGTCCATCTGTTCCAACAAAACGTAAGAGCTAGTAAGACATAAATTGGAGTAAACAAGATATTAAGCGAAGGAATAATTTAAAAATGAGTTGCAGATTTAGAATTTAGAGACAACAGCAAAGATTTTCCTCCCACTCTAGTTAGTAGACTGTTTTATAACACATCAATCTCCATACCAACTAGTGTTAAAATGAGCGTCTGGATTTTGATAATTTCCAAGGAATTCAAGGATTTCCCTGTTTTAACATGGAAAAGAATTGACGAGCATCTTATACGTGAAAAACTCACTGTCATAGTGTGTCGACTTTTCTCAAGCTTAGATTTTACACTCAAAAGCTAAAAAGTTTAAACAAGAAGCTCAAGGGTACATCTGTTTATCTTAGATGAATAACAGCTTGAAAATTCACCATAATGACTCCTCGTTTTACACAGAACCAGCTCTTATGTTTGTGAAGAGAGGAGGAACAGACAAATTCAGCCTTTATGTCTCCACTAGACTAAATGAACCCAATGTAAATAAAAACAATAAACAACTGGAAAAAAAACCTTTTTTTTGAAAAGCATGCAAGGAAGGTTTATTTTGGATTCCAACGAATAACAATATAGAGCAAGAGAATTAAGTAATAAACATAGAAAAATAGGTGGAAATAGCTACATGGTGAATGCGACGTGAACAGAGGCAATTAGCAGGCATCGCTCTTATCTGCCTAGGCTTGACACTGGCTGTGAGCTGCACATGATGCATGGCAGACAAAATTACAATATAGAGCAAGAGAATTAAGTAATTAGCAAAGAAAAATAGGAGAAAATAGCTACATGGGGAATGCGACATGAACAAGGACAGTTACCTGCTCTTCACAAGCATCGCTCTTATTTACCCTAGGCTTGACGCTGGCTGTGAGCTGCACATGATGCATGGCAAACAAAATTACATGTATGTAGCCACACTTAGCTAAAAGACACAGAGGAAATGTGCAATGAAATAGCTACATGTTGAATACGTGAACAAAGCCGGACAGAGTTACATGCATGCAACCACATTTCAAATGTCTATGAAAAAAACACACAGAGAGAAGCATAGCAACATGATGAATGCAACGTGAACAAGGCAGTTATTAGGTTGTGTACAAGCACACATAAAAAGAAGGGTACATAGAGTGCAAACTCTGGTAGGCATCCGGAGATGTAGATAATAGAAGAAATAAAGAAAATACAGCCCCGGACACAATCAAACATCTGGAAAAAAAAAAATACAGAATGGATGATTAGATATTTCAGCACCAACTACTTCATTTTAAGCATAGACAATGCAAGAGATAGTCTCAAGCTCACTACCAGCCTATCATATTGCATCAAGACCATCATACAAAACAATTTAAGAAGCATGAATAGAAAGAATCATGCTTCTTGATAATCTCTAATAGAGAAAAGGTCGAACAACTTCACCACTTACCCTTTGGAGATATAATTCTGTCAACAAGTTAAGCACAAAACTTACAATTTAACTGGCCATTCACCTCATATTGTTGCTCCACCCTTCCATGTTAGGCATGCTTGAACAACAAAACCCTTCATGCTAAGCCATCAATGCAAATACACAGTAGTGACGCGGATAGGATCATATATACCTCTTCTTTTGAACCGCACTCTCATCTCCATCCCATCATGATCTGCTGCTTTCTTTCATGTAACTTCAATTTAGGAAACTAAGTGTCAACAAAGAGAGAATTTTAGTTTAAATTGTAGAAGGTGGCTGAAACTAAGATCAACTATTAATATTTATCGTCACATGAAGAGCATATGAAATTCAGCCAGTATCTAGTGGTCCTAAGAAATCAAAAAATGAAGCAGCACATTGCATGATGTAAGAGTCGGTTCCTATCAATCAAGCAGTGAGTATCCATGTCCATCTGTTCCAACAAAACGTAAGAGCTAGTAAGACATAAATTGGAGTAAACAAGATATTAAGCGAAGGAATAATTTAAAAATGAGCTGCAGATTTAGAATTTAGAGACAACAGCAAAGATTTTCCTCCCACTCTAGTTAGTAGACTGTTTTATAACACATCAATCTCCATACCAACTAGTGTTAAAATGAGCGTCTGGATTTTGATAATTTCCAAGGAATTCAAGGATTTCCCTGTTTTAACATGGAAAAGAATTGACGAGCATCTTATACGTGAAAAACTCACTGTCATAGTGTGTCGACTTTTCTCAAGCTTAAATTTTACACTCAAAAGCTAAAAAGTTTAAACAAGAAGCTCAAGGGTACATCTGTTTATCTTAGATGAATAACAGCTTGAAAATTCACCATAATGACTCCTCGTTTTACACAGAACCAGCTCTTATGTTTGTGAAGAGAGGAGGAACAGACAAATTCAGCCTTTATGTCTCCACTAGACTAAATGAACCCAATGTAAATAAAAACAATAAACAACTGGAAAAAAACCTTTTTTTTGAAAAGCATGCAAGGAAGGTTTATTTTGGATTCCAACGAATAACAATATAGAGCAAGAGAATTAAGTAATAAACATAGAAAAATAGGTGGAAATAGCTACATGGTGAATGCGACGTGAACAGAGGCAATTAGCAGGCATCGCTCTTATTTACCTAGGCTTGACACTGGCTGTGAGCTGCACGTGATGCATGGCAGACAAAATTACAATATAGAGCAAGAGAATTAAGTAATTAGCAAAGAAAAATAGGAGAAAATAGCTACATGGGGAATGCGACATGAACAAGGACAGTTAGCTGCTCTTCACAAGCATCGCTCTTAGTTACCCTAGGCTTGACGCTGGCTGTGAGCTGCACATGATGCATGGCAAACAAAATTACATGTATGTAGCCACACTTAGCTAAAAGACACAGAGGAAATGTGCAATGAAATAGCTACATGTTGAATACGTGAACAAAGCCGAGACAGAGTTACATGCATGCAACCACATTTCAAATGTCTATGAAAAAAACACATAGAGAGAAGCATAGCAGCATGATGAATGCAACGTGAACAAGGCAGTTATTAGGTTGTGTACAAGCACACATAAAAAGAAGGGTACATAGAGTGCAAACTCTGGTAGGCATCCGGAGATGTAGATGATAGAAGAAATAAAGAAAATACAGCCCTCGGGACACGATCAAACATCCGGAAAAAAAAATACAGAATGGATGATTAGATATTTCAGCACCAACTACTTC
The DNA here is from genome assembly GCA_029228605.1 of Salix koriyanagi. Classification (NCBI taxonomy): domain Eukaryota; kingdom Viridiplantae; phylum Streptophyta; class Magnoliopsida; order Malpighiales; family Salicaceae; genus Salix; species Salix koriyanagi. Next base: position 7,914,712 of record CM055331.1, on the reverse strand, counting down.
ATTTTAAGCATAGACAATGCAAGAGATAGTCTCAAGCTCACTACCAGCCTATCATATTGCATCAAGACCATCATACAAAACAATTTAAGAAGCATGAATAGAAAGAATCACGCTTCTTGATAATCTCTAATAGAGAAAAGGTCGAACAACTTCACCACTTACCCTTTGGAGATATAATTCTGTCAACAAGTTAAGCACAAAACTTACAATTTAACTGGCCATTCACCTCATATTGTTGCTCCACCCTTCCATGTTAGGCATGCTTGAACAACAAAACCCTTCATGCTAAGCCATCAATGCAAATACACAGTAGTGACGCGGATAGGATCATATATACCTCTTCTTTTGAACCGCACTCTCATCTCCATCCCATCATGATCTGCTGCTTTCTTTCACGTAACTTCAATTTAGGAAACTAAGTGTCAACAAAGAGAGAATTTTAGTTTAAATTGTAGAAGGTGGCTGAAACTAAGATCAACTATTAATATTTATCGTCACATGAAGAGCATATGAAATTCAGCCAGTATCTAGTGGTCCTTGGAAATCAAAAAATGAAGCAGCAGAGTGCATGATGTAAAAGTCGGTTCCAGCCAATCAAGTAGTGAGTATCCCTAGCAGCTAGATGATTCATCCATTTCGTCTATTTCAACAAAACATAAGAGCCTAGAAAACATAAAAAGGAATAAGCAAGATATGAAGTAAAGGAAAAATTTAGAAATACAGATATAGTGTCTAGAGGCAACCACAAAAGATTTTCCTGCCACTCTACTTAGCACACTGTTTTGTAACACATTAGTCATCATACCAATCAGCGTTAACGTGAGGGTAGGGATTTTGATAATATCAAAGGAATTCAAGGATTTCCTTGTTGTAACATGGAAAAGAATTGACGAGCATCTTGTACATGAAAAACTCATTGTCATAGTTTGTTGACTTTTTTCAAGCTTAAATTTTACACTCAGAAGCTAAAAAGCTTAAACAAAAAGCTCAAGGGTACAGCTGTTTAACTTAGATGAATAACAACTTGAAAATTCACCATAATAACTCCTCGTTTTACACATAACCATCTCTCATGTTTGTGATGAGAGGAGGAACAGACAAATTCAGACTTTATGTCTTCACTAGGATGTACTAAATGAACCCAATGTAAAAACAAACAATAAGCAACAAGGAAGAAACTTTTTTTTGAAAAGCATGCAAGGAAAGTTTCAAAAGTATCATATGCATAGATCATATTGTAAGAAGTCTGTGACCTTGAATTAGAAGTTCTGTGGCAAACAAATACAAAGATAGAGGATTCCAAAGCATGATTCAGTGGAGACATCTGCTCAGATTAAAGATCCTAGAAAGACATATAATCGATATCTTAGACTAAATATATAAATTCTCAAGAAAGACAAAGAGACATGTAGATAATATAAGGAGTTGGCAATTAATCAACATTCTTAAGAGATTACAGTCAGGAAATGTTCCCTGGTAAATTGGAGGTTTCCTAGAAAAACATTCAAGGTGAATTCAAACGGTAGTTATAATTTAGGAAATTATTATTGTTGACTAGAATGAAATAGAGAAGTAAGGAAACACGACTTGATGGAAAATCAAAAGGCCCGACTTGGAAACACTTCATGTAATCTTGTTGAAAACATAATCATCTAGACAAATTAAAACAAAATAACTAGTGGTGTAAGACCTATTTGAAAAGCGCATGGAGATAAAAAGAGTAAACCCAGCATCCATATTGATGAACTCAATTATGAAGCAGGCAAAAAATAATAATAAATCACTTCCAAAGCCTCAAAGAACTGCAACAGTCTTCCTTAAAGCAGTTGATAGACTCCTGAAAGTACGCACAATTGAACTTAAATGCTAGCTAATAAACCAGTATAAATTATATTAAAATATACAAAAGGAAATTAAAAGAACATATCTCCAACACAAGAAGCATTATTTACACATATCTTATTGAGCAAGGTCAAAGAACAAAATGAAAGTTGTTGACTATAATGCAAAAGAGAGTTTAATAAACACTTGTCTTAATAAAAAATTAGAAGGTAAGTTAGGAAACACCTACGATTGAAAACATAATTCTTTAAAATCAGAAGGCAAAATCACGTAACAATGCCTGAAAAAGACAACCAAAGCTACATTGCATATACATATGGAAAGGGTAAGACGTCAAAAAACAATCATCAAAAGAGTAAAAAACCATCAATTTAGATGAAGAAAAAAAGGACATAAGCATTAACCTTAGAGAAGAATGCGGTGGCGAGACAAACAATAGGCAGTGATACAAATTTCAAATGCTCCATTTGCGTCCACTAATCTCTAAAAAACATAAAGAGAGTTCATAAAGCAAAGGCAAAAAGTATTGAAAGAACCAAATACTTCTAGCATAGAACAGAGCAAAATCAAATACTCCATCAGTCCCCCAATCTTACTCCATGCAAGTTTTTATGAAACCATATCACTATCAATTTATAAATTGAGTAAAAAAACAAGGTATTATCTATATTTATATATATATATAAAAGCATAGACATGGACAAAAGCTTAGACTTGATGTAAGAAGTTAAAACTATATATTTTCTTCAAAATGAGAGAGCATGTTATAATGTGTCATGAAAATTCTCATAAAGGGAGATCTTGAAGCAAAGGCTGCTCATGCACCAAATATATTTAGCAAGCAAATATTGAAAGAACCAAGTACTTCTAACATGGAATAGAGCTACAAAAAAACATTTCTCAAGAATACCTAACTCTTCACCACCACCAACAAATCCCAAAACTTACCAAATAAAAAATTATGTCGTGTGATACCTAAAACAATTCATACTCCTAGATTAACATGAAACTAAGCTCGGATCCTAGATAATTAACCAGTATAAATAATAGAAGACATGCGGAAGGAATTAAAAGGAACATTATCTCCCATGCAAGTTTGAAAAGTATCTTATGCATAGATCATATCGTTAAGAGTCTGCGACCTTGAATTAGAAGTTGTGTAGCAAACAAATACAAAGACAGAGGATTCCAAAGCATGATGTAGTGAAGACCATTGCTCAGATTCAAGCTCCTGGAAAGAAACATAATCGATATCTTAGACTAAACATATAAATTCTCAAGAAAGACAAAGAGACATGTAGATAATATAAGGAGTTGGCAATTAATCAAAGAATCCTAAGAAATTACAGTCTAGAAATGTTCCCTGGTAAATTGGAGGTTTCCTAGAAAAACATTCAAGGTGAATTCAAGCAGTAGTTATAATTTAGGAAATTATTCTTGTTGACTAGAATGAAATAGAGTAGTAAAGAAACACTTAACTTGATGGAAAATCAAAAGGCCAACTAGGAAACACTTCATGTAATCATGTTGAAAACATAATCATCTACAAAAATAACAGCAAAATAAGCAATTGCATAAGATCTAATTGAAGTTGAAAAGAACATGGGGATAAAAAGAGCAAACCCAACAGCCGTATTGATGAGCTCGGTTATAAAGGCTGCGAGAAGATAATAACAAATCACTTCCAAAGCCTCAAAGAACTACAACAGTCTTCTTTAAAGCGGTTGATAGACTCCTGAAAGTGTTACCTATTTTCCACACAAAATAAAATATAAATATAGCAAGCACCGAAATTGAAGAATATATGCATTAAACACCACCAAGGTACTCCTAGTCTTAACTGAAAACCGATTAATCTAGGAAAAACATGCAAAACAACAGATTGATGAAAAGTTATGGATCCAAAAAGTTCAAAGATGCTTTGCTTGTTACTGTAGTCAAGTGATCAGTTACCAAAAATCTGCACGTAGTGAAAATAAAAGGGCGTAGCCCAAGCAATGCCAAGTTAATCAATTCCTTAAGAGCTTGAAAAGCACACTCTTTTTCCACTTAAAAACTATAATGGAAGCCTCAGAGCTACATACAAACAGAACAAAATATCAATTGTGGTAGAGAAATAGAAACTATATCAAACCAATTAAGATCGTGCCTTCCAAAACATCACGTGATAAAAATATTTGTTCACATTCATGCTTCTCCAAAGATACATTGGTATCTTGGACTGAGCACTCAAGATTCTAAAGCAAAACAGAAAGACAAGTAGGTAAAAGAAAGGAGTAAGGTAATGAATCAAGCACTCCAACAAAGTTGCAGTCCATAAATGTTCCTTGATTACTAGGGGTCCCTAGAAAAACACGCAAGCGAGTTCGGACACCGGGAAAACAAACGCCTAGTTTTCAAACATCGATAAAACCCTAAACTAATTAGCAAATAAAACAAAAGAAAGAAATGAAAACGAGAGGAGAGGGGCTACCGGAACCCGAAATCAAACGATTAATCTTGTCGTCGACACCCTATACTTGTGTTAAATCAAAATCTCAAAAGACCTCTCGGTTACTCGATATTTATTTAATGAAAAGAACCTAAAAGACTAGTTTTTAGAAAAAATGAGCAAATGAGGAATAGTCAACACTCATTATTCCCCGGCACGACAACCCTGAAAAAATAAAGACTTCAATAGTAAGCATGGAATGGTTAGGCAATACATCAAGCACTCCTTGGCTTGATAAATTCATACTTTTATTATAAGGATTAAATTGTAAGAATAAAATTACAAAACATCAGGCCCAGCATTCTTGCAAACATTAGTTTAGAAACATCGACAAAAAAAAAAATGTTCAAAGAAAGAAAGTTTAATGGAAAGGAACAATTATAGATCATGAAAGTAATGGAAAAGAAAAATAATTCCTCTTTGTAAAGCATCTCCTAAGCTACTAGTTGGCTTTATGGCATTCCTTAATACTTGATGCTATCCTAAACTCAGAATTCTAAAGCGAGACATAAAGATTAAAACACAAAAAGAAAAAGAGCATGTAATGAATTAAACACTCAAAAAAACTGAAGACCTTGAATGTTCCTTACACCTTAGAACTCTTATACGACCCTTGCAAAATGATCAAACAAACTCAAACACTAAGTTCCAAAATTTTTCATCCATGAGATGGATGCAAAAAAGAAAAAATCCCATCAATTTGACAATCTTACTCCATACGAGTATTCATGAAACCATAATGAATCCAGATCAATATCAATTCATAAATTGAATAAAAATAATCAGTCGTAACCCAGAGGGGGAGAAAAACTTAGACTTGATGTAAGAAGTTGAAACTATAAGTTTTCATCAAAATGAGGGAGCATGTTGTAAGTTGTCGTGAAAATCCTTATCCTCGTATAACATTTGTAACAAGTTAAAAAAATAAAATGTAAGACAATAGTTGAACGAATAGAGTTTTCATGGTAACATCATAAGACTCTATTTGACTAATAAACACCCTACTTCTGCTAGTTCATTCTCATCTTATAACACTTGGCAGGATCTCCTTGAAAAAATGCAAAACATACCTTTATCTAATAATAATTATATAAAATGAAAGAACAAGTCACAAACATACCTTTTTTTTATAATAATCATATAAAATGAAAGGAAGAGTTATTTGGTGCTTAGATAGTTATGGATACCGTCATCATTTGATTGCCCTTGGAAACAGATAACTTAATCCTTAAAGAAGAAAAAAAACAATCAAAGCACAGTTAAAGTACAAGCTGCAACGGACAATACAAATAACAATAAAAATCAAAAGCTAGAAAGCACTTTTTTGCCCAATATGTATTTAATTATAAGAACCTAGTAGATTGGTTTAAGGAAAAATGCATTATGTATGAAGAAAACATGAGCAAATGAGGAATAGCCAATGATGGTATTTGCTTATACATGAAATTGGAAGAACTATTAAAAGAGAGCTTAGGCCTAAAACTAGACCGGTAAAAAACAATCAATGCCTTAGTATAGTGCACTAAGTTGAAAATGAAAGGATGCAACCCAAGCAATGGCAAGTTAATTTCCTTAAGCACGTGAAAAGCATAGACTCTATTTTCCATTCAAAAACTAAAAAGGTCTAGTGAGCCACAAACAAATGGTATTTAAATATCAGACCATACCTCCATTAAAGACATAAGAACCGCGTACCATAAAAAATATAAGACTGTAGCTTCCAAAAGCATCATGCAATGATGACCGTTGTTCAAGTACATGCTCTTGAAAAGACAAAATCTGCATCGTAGACTATGCACTCAAAATCTTATCTGCACAAAATAAAACAAAAGAAGCAATGGTAGATACAGAATTGTCAAAATTAAAAAGGATATGGAGATAAAGGAGCAAAAAACTAAAACAAATGGCTCGGTGCCTTTTAGGTAAAGAACTAGATTGGTTGTTTGTGCTACACAATGGATACCTTTGAACTACATAGGTTGTTTGTGCTACACAGTGGCCACCTTTGAACATTTAAGCGAATTTATGTTGTTTAAGTAGTTGATCAACATATATATAAAAAAAGCAGGATATAGCCATAATCTTCATTTAAGTAGCTGATCAAACAAGATTTATATTATATGAAAATGTACTTAGCATGACAAAGCAATGCAAAAGAGCTTAAAATTTATGTACAGCATGGGCAACAACCCAGCAAAAGAGTAAGACTTCGTCTCGAGATCAACAATTTCAAGTCATACAAAGCCACAAAGATTGAACCAGAAAAGGAGTGAAAATGCAAAGGATGGCCAATTTCTGGTGATGGGGAGTCTCATGTTGCTGCCCACACCAAGCAATGCATCCAAAAAGGGTTTGAATAAGTGATTTTGTAACAAATAAATAATGCAAATGTTACCATCAAAAACATGAGATAGAGAGGCCTAAGTCATTCCCAATGAAGTGGCTAATTGCACCATATATAAAAACCTGCAGTAATGGTTTGTAAGAGTTCCAGGAGGAAATAAAATGTAAGGGCACGACAAAAGCATATAGTGGCATTGAGTACTTTTAATAGAGTAGATGAAATGTCTGCAACATAATATTTTAAAACAACCACACAATGAAATCCCACTCTAAAAAAACACAGTGCACTGTCATGGGCATTTGTATGGATTAGCAGCGAAAGAAATCAAGGAGATGGGTGTAGTGTTAAAGAAACCAAATCTGCACAAGCAAGCAACCAAGACTTCGGGGATGAGGAAACAAAAAAAAACAGAACTCGATTTAGTTAATCCCAAGAGCCAAAGAATCAAATATTCAAAAACAATAGAAAAGCACAAGCAGCGTCCATGCCAGAGAGTTGACAAAGACAACAGCAGAAAAAACTCAGGTTGACTAAAGAAACTAATAAGTTGACAAAAAAACAATGCAAGAACAAACAATAGCAGCCATTCAAGTTTAGTTGGGTTTAAAATAGAGAAGAAATCTATAACATCCATATTAGGCGTCGGGTCGCAATAGAAAGGACAATATAAATCAAGAATTGGTGGCAGAACCTGGTCACGACATATAGTGAGTAAATATCACTCACTATTTAGCATTTCGGCACAACCAAACAAGAAATTAACAATACTTTGGTAAACCATCTTCAGCAATGCATGAAGTAAAACCTGATATAGAACTGCAGAAATGCAAATTGAGGGAACCAAAATTATGAACTAAACCCTCTAAAATAACTGATATTCCACCTCAGTTTACTTGGACTGAGCAAAAGATTCCGAGAATTCATAAGGAGACGGCATGGTATGACCCTTAAAATAAATTTTATTTACTTTGAAAACCAGTAAAACAAAAAGAGAGGCATCACCATGAGAGCGTTGTCCAAAGAGTAACAACCAACCTTAACCTTAAGAGTAGAAGAAAGTGAGTCTAGAGAGACATCTATGCTGCATTCTAATGCCCACCTTCGGGCCTTTTCGTTGCAATCTTCTCGATCGCCTTGGTGTCTACCTCTCCAGAAACGGTGAAGAAAGACTTTGGCCGCCACTCATGCTGAACAAGAGCGCTTGCTTTGCCAGCATTGTTCATCCGTGCCTTCAATGTAGTCAATGGATCCAAAGCATACATTATAAGCATGCCAAAAACTATAGTAGTTTAATGAATGAGCCAACTCACTTCTATCATACACATGAAGCAACGAGAGAGAAGCCAGGATCTCAAGTGGCAATATAATATATATATAGAAGAGAAATAATTATTACAAGTTCCTAATTTTATGATTTAACACTCGAATGTAGATTTTACTAACAAAAATTAAATGTAATCATAAGAAAATGCAAAAAACAATTTGATTGTTAAAACTAACTTGATTGCAAAATCAAGTTAAGGATACACAAAACAAGCTACAAATTACAAAAGAGAAAAATGAAGACCAAGACAAATGAGATAAATATATAAATTACATGGGGTATAGAAAAGAAGATATTAACCAATTTGACACTTGAAAATGTAGATTTCAATATGATTTCATCCTATTCTGTCCCTTTTTTGCCCCGATTTTTTCACATATCCACTTGAGCTTCTTTTTTTTGAAAATAAAAAAACTTGTAGCAAGGGGTATCAATATTAGGATCCGAAAAGAGCACGAAACTAAAAACAAGGAACATGCCTACATACTTCCACAAGGAAGAGTTGTTCCAATGATACTTTTTTCAATCAATCTACTTTAGGAAGTCAGGGTATTACATTACAGCCCAGATCACTTCACAATAAGCAGAAACCATGCATTTTGATCCCAGGCATTTCAAAATGATTTGCACAAAGAGAAACTACTCACAAAGTCAATGAGGCAATTAGGTCAACTTTTGACAAGCTAACTCCAAACATTGCATTTGATGAAGTCCCCAGTTTTGGTGTCGAATGAAAGATCTGTTCCAAGTGAGGCGACATTGGTCCCAATCACATCGGAGAAATTAACGAGTGGGGGTAAAGCTGTCAGCCCAATGCTTGAGCTTACAGCTGCATAGTCATGCAGATAGTGTACTTCCACTGTTAAAATATAATTATCAAAAGAGCAGAAATCACACAATGGTCAGCATTTGCATATCTGTGAATCTTTAGGGAGCAGAGGATTTTCTGATAGCAAAATTTCATAAGTTCTTTGCATTCTCAGGAAAACAAAAGAGAGAAAGTAAATACACTATATTAAATAGCTTACATTGCCAGACCTTTGATCGGGAACTTTGAAGCTGAAGATTGTCTTCAGACCAGGAGCAGGTTCATCAAGCTGTAATAGTTGTAAAAAACTGGTGGCAAAGCAAACTGAAGGTATGATAATTGATGTTTAACACATATCCAGGCACCAAAAGAAATAAAAAAATAAGTTGAAAAAAAAAGAGTTAATCAAAATAACAAAGCACATTATATGAGAATGGGTACCATTGTAAAAATCTTATGCTACTAACCTTAACTATGGTTACACAACACAAGAAATTACTGAATACATATAAAAGTAACAGACAGACTATGGATCAAGCATGAGCTCCTTTCCTATATCAATCTTCAACATCATGCAAATATACACTCTTGATGACATGTTGAATCAATAATAACATAAAGTTGGCTAAATGTCCAATAGCAGCAACAAGTCTGTAGAGCCATAAATATAAAATCCGGTTCATAGTAAAGCATGAAGAAGACTATAAGGAGGACTAACTATCTTACATTGGAACTCGTGTCCACTTTGATATCAGTGGTGATATTCTTGTTCTTCAGCTGAGTATTGACATCAGCAGCAAGGAACTCACCTTTCTTCGTTCCAGAGGATGTGATAGTCTGCAAAATAATGAGAAAAAGAAAACAGAAGAAAAAAATTTGTCAGCAAATTAAAATGGGATGGAGATAACAAAATCTACCATGACAAATCCCTTCTGAAATCCACCAACAGAAAATGAATTACTAAAATTTTTAGGCTATAAAACAGTGACATCCCAGTGATACAATCAAGATTTACAAGTGCAAGAACAAGACTGGAATTCAGTCAGACTACATATACTACTAATTTACATGGTTTGGTCTGGCAGATCATTAAAAAACTAATGACCGAGGTTGACATTGTCCAGCACTTAGTTTCCTAATGCATAGATGACAATACTAAACAAAAACTTGAAATCGAGGAAAACTAAAGAAAACCCACTTCTCCTCCACAATTATATCTTCTACCCCAACTCTTAAAACATTAACACTATGTGGGCATTATAAACAAAGGGGTTACGGAAAAATTTAAGAGAAAAAAAAATACAATGAGAAGCAGAAGAATGAGACAAAAAACTAGGTCAAGTGAACGAGAAAAGGAATAGGCATAAAAAAAGAAGGAAAAAGAAACCACTTACAGCACCAGTAGGAGAGAACGTAGTTAGAGTGAACTTGTGGTCAGTCTGGTAGTCCTTGTACAAGAGATGTATTAAAAGCCATCAACAAGAATGAAAACCCCTCTAATAAAATATGCACGCAACTCTGTCTACAACAAAAGGAAAAAGAACAGCAAGAAACGGGGTTTGCACTTCTGGCCTTCTTGCCAACTCTGTCTTTTTTTTCTTTTCACTCTGGTGTGTTTCTCAAGAAAAGGAGAGAGAGAGAGAGAATGAAAAAGTGAAACGCGCCCAGTCGAACAAGAGGCCGGTCAAGCCAGCTTTTGTTTTATACTGCAGATCAATGGCTAGGATTAATTATTTCCTAACTAGATCTACGGTCAAATAAACCACAGGTTATTTAGAGTTACTGGCATACATGTCTCCCTTTATTCTTTCTCTCTGCTACAGATGTCTTATTCTGAAGTTACTGGCATGCAGGGTCGATGGAGGGGTTCCCAAGTAGCTCAAGAATCTGAGAATATGCGCTGACATTCTAATCGGAGATGATTTTGTGAAATTATGGGCGCTGACATTCTTAGGAGCTTGCCCTTCTCCATTCTAGAATTCCAACCACATGAAATCAGCAAGATTACTGCACAACTATGCATTGCAGTTGGGAGAGGACATATCTTGGTGCCAAAAGATAGCAGGTTTTCTTTGCTGGATGGAAGCTCACTTTGCGTGGATGACAAGGATCTGTGGATAAGAAACTGGTGGAAGATGGACAATTCTCACCCTTCCATTGCCTCAACAACAGAGTATTTTGCTTACTTGGTTTGACCGTTTATATCAGCAATTTCATTTTTGATCCTCCAATCTGCTTGGACATGAATATATTATTTTAAGCAGTCTCTCTGGATTCGAAGGCTGTGTAATATGAAACATATATTTGACTAGCTGATGTGTGGGATCACTCCATTTGCAGAGCAGAGATTGATAACCTCATCCAACTGCTGGGCATTTGACTAGCTGATGCCTTTTCTTTGTATCTATAAACAGAGCTCATCTTTCAATTTGTTTTTGTTTGAAATTAAATATATTAACGACCAAATTTCATTGACAAGTCTTTAACTGCTTCGACTTTATACAGCTCCGAAATGTAATTTTGGATGAATGATTATACCACTTTAGAGCTCCGAAATTTAAAAAAATTGTAATCAAATCCTCTAATGGGCCATCGTCTAAACATTCGCTGCCCTCCATTGTAATGATACAAACCATTAATAACAGACCTGCATAACTCAGTTGATATCATACTCATACATGTGTTTAATGTAGAAAAAACAGGATCATCAAACCAGAACGCACTATTTACAGCTCTGAGGGGTGTTGGTTGAGAGGACATAATCAGCTAATTCTGGCTCAAGGGAATTCAGAATCCATGAAAGCATCATGTCATTACAGCGTTGCCAAAGAGCATGTTCTTCAGGATTCGAAGCCTCATGGGGCTCTTTGATTGTCCACAGAATTTCTCGAATGCCATGTAATTTGCAATTCAAAAATCAATATAATATGTTAGAGAAGAAACAAATAGTCAACACCCAAATCTGAAATACATTTATAAACACAGCAAAACAAATTAGAAATACATTATGTTGATACATGTTCCCGAACTAAGGAGATGATCGAATTGCAAGATATCCCTAGTATATTACGTCGATGAATTTATTTTAGTCCATTAAAAAAAGGACACAAACGAAACCTTTAAAACCATTCTCACTTGCACACGTAAATGCAGCAATGATAATCCAACAAAAGAGTTCATATACAAAGCAAGTATCGACAGCGACAAAGATAATAGCTTTGTTTGCGTTTACATAATATCATTCACTAATATGATTACTATTAATGAAACTATTCCTCACACCCTGAAATTAATACTCTTTACATCTCACAGTTTAATCCATAGTAGTCAATACCGTTCCGGTTTTTCGATTGGAACGGAACGTTCCGGTTTCAGAGCGTTCCCGTTTCGATGTCGTATTGTTCATATATAATTAATTAATTATATATATATATATATATATAATAAAATATTAATTTAACAAGCATAATTAAAATTTGAATTCTTTTTTATTTAAAATATTTTGGTGTTTTTAAATTATTTTGATGTATAGATGTCAAAAATAATTTTTAAAAAATAAAAAAAGTAGATTTTGAACCCGGAACGGCATGCCCGGAACGGAACCGAGGCGTTCCGGGCGGAATTTGGCCGGAATTTCCGGAACGAACCGGAACTAAAACCGAGACGAAAACGACGCCATTTTGTCTCGGTTTTTTGAACGGAACGGAACGAAACAAAATTAACAACTACTAAAAAAGCTCTCATATCCACAATTCATTCCCTAAAACTACCACAAAAACAACAACAAATATGAAACATTTTGCCTCTCTTAATGCCAAATTTTCTCATTTGCAGTCAAACATAGAGAATTGCAGATTCTAAGCAAGGAAAAAATACCTTTTCCAAATACTCTAACTTTAACTCACTCGAGATAGCTACATTTTGCATCACAACTTAGAAAAAAAAAACATCATTCATTTCTAAAAATTAACTAAAAACTTCACTCATCTTTACCTACAAACCATTTCTTTTTCTGTGCTCTGTTGCCAGAGCCTTAATTGAGGTATTAACTAACCTTTTTTTCCCATGGCTATACAAATTACACACATCAACAAGATCTAACCATGTTGCAACATCAAATTCTTGTAATTAAAAGTCACAACAGCCTGCACCTTGTCCTAGCAGATCATTCAAAAACTAATGACCAAGGTTCACATTGTCTAGCACTTAGTTTCCGAATGCATAGATGACAATACCAACCAAAAACTCGAAATTGAGGAAAATTAAAGAAACCCCACTTCTCCCCCACAATCCATGGGGGACTTTGTCCCCCTCCCTACATAAACTTGACTTTTCTAGAGCTTGGAAACACATTACATGATAACATTTCATCAAACAGCTTGTTGTAGTATAAAACCAACTCTAGTTTCATAAAAAAAAAAAAAAAAAAGGCGCTCATTTGAATTAAAGGGAATAAACTTCATTATCCACAAATAATCCATGCTCAAATGATTCCTTAACTAGTGAACTCTATATGCTTAAATTTTGATGTTTGCATTTTATCAGACACCATAAAGCCATTCTGAGTAGTAAGCCAGTAGCAATCTTATGCCAGATCAATGAATTAGGTCCTTATCATTTTTACTCGGGAACTTGAAAAACTCAAGTGAACATGCAAGAAAACTTTTTGCCTCTTATTTTGATCAATGGGAGAGAGGATTCTAATCATCAAATATACTATTGTATCATGTTATGTACATCTTTACCAGACATCCAAGAGACATCCAAAGCTCACAACCCTCCTATTGCATCTTCCCAAAGGCATCCAAAGCTTCCTCACAAAACCCATTCTACGTGTAACCACAAAATCTCCACTTCGGCAAACCCATCTATCATTTTAATCCAAGAAACAACATTTCTGGTCGACATTTAGTAAGTTGTTTACTTGGTAAACGGAGAGAGTCTCGAGACCATCAACTCGGTACGAGTTCTATGAGTCCACGAGTTTGACCCAGGTTTTACCGAGTCAACTCCCCGATTTTACTGATTTTCAAGTTTTATCCCGGTTTTCGTGAGTCCACAAGTTGTACAATAATTATGTCATCATTTAGGCCTTAACCCTTACATACACAATACTATTATGTTTTTTTTTATATAATGATATGACTCACATCATAATAACAAGAGAAATTATTTTATTAACAAATAAAAAAAAATGTCAGTATTGCATTTACATATACAATACCATTCACTATAATAATGGAGTGATGGATATGCTCTTTAATTATAAATTTTTTGAATTAGGTATTGAAAATAATATTGTATTTTCACATGATTTGATTGTTATTTTCAAAATTTAAAGGCACACAAGTCTATTAGCTTTTTTTTTCAAAGTAAATTTACTTAGCTATCCCTAAAATAAAATATAAAAAATAAAATTGTCATGCAAGGTTCTTTGCTAAACTTAAATAATTACCCGTAAAGTTACTTAATTACCCTTAAGGGATAAGAACTACTAAACTATCTTTCATGGACTTTCTTCTTTCCATCACGGCTTTGTGGTAACATTTAATTGATTAATTGGTATTTTTGAAATATTAAATATTATTAAAAAAAAGTGGTTGACTAATGTAGCAAATACACTAACAAATGAGTGGCCTATGTGGGTCGTCCGATTACCGAACTCCACCTTTCGTGCGCAATGTTTGTCTTCTCCATGATAGAACAATGTGTGTTGCCAACATCCTTTTAGTTTGACATTGAGAAAAATTATCTGCTTGTGTACAATTGCTTAATATGAACTAAAATTTAAATTTTACTCTGAATTCCTTCAACAAATTTATTGAATTTGCTAAGAGTTGTATGCGTGATGATGGTAATTTGCTTTCAAATTTTTATGATGCTAAGAAATTTATACGGCCACTTGGACCTAATTATGAGAAATATGATGTATGTCCTAATTACTGCATGTTGTATTATGGGGTAAATGCAATGAAAATAAAGTGTGATTTTATGTGGAAGTTCACATACAAACATATAGACCCTACTAGTAAAGGCTCTTATAAGGCGAAGAAGCAACTCTAATACTTTCCATTGACACCAAGACTTCAGGGGCTATTTATGTCTCCACACCATGCCAAAGATATGACATGGCATCATTTTAAGAAGTCACATGATGGAGTGATGGTGCATCCATCAGATGGATATGCATGGATAGAGTTTAACCGTGTCCATCCAAACTTCGCGGCATATCCACAAAATGTTCGATTAGGGTTATGCACTGATGGGTTTTTTCCATGTTGATCTGGTTTAGAAATGTTAGATGAAGTGTCTTAGTTTAATGAGGGACATGTTAGTAGCTCTTCAAACTGTAATAAAATTCTTGAATTTGGTGTCTATCACAATTGGGTGAAGAAAAGCATTTTCTAGGAGCTTCCATATTGGCATACAAATCTAATTCGTCACAACCTAGATGTCATGCAAATTGAGAAAAATTTCTTTGACAATATCTTTTATGCAGTAATGGATTGTCCTGATAGAAGCAAGGATAATGTAAAGGCTAGGTTGGATATTCAGTTGTATTGTAAGAATCTAAACTTACATTTGCAACAAGATGCAAGTGGTCAAGTTTACAAACCAAAAGGCACTTATTATCTCTTCAAGAAACAACAAGAACAATTGTTGTCATGGATGAAAGAATTGTCCTTTCCTGATGGTTATACTTCAAACATATCATGGTGTGTAAAAGATGCACAATGTAAGGTTTCAGGCATGAAAAGTCATGATTGTCATGTTTATATGCAAAGACTTCTTCATGTTGCGTTCCGACCTTACTTGCCTAGACCACTATGGGAGGCATTAAATGAATTGTCAGTATTTTTTCAGGACATCTGTGCTACAAATTTAAATGTTCACCACATGGAGTTGATGCAAATGAATATAATTGAAATAATTTGTAAACTTGAAACGATTTTTCCTCCATCTTTCTTTGACTCCATGGAACACTTAACGATACATCTACCTTATGAGGCACAAGTTGGTGGACCCGTTCAATATCGATGGATGAAAATTGTCTAAATTTTTTCCTATCCATGGAGAAAATTGTCTAATTTTTTTTATAGATGGGAGTTATCACAAGAAGAAATGAAAATTGCATACAACTATATAGAGTAAGTGTGAAATATTTTATTTTGGTTCTTAATTTATTATAATTTAATTTCAACTAACAATTTAAAATTTAGGCAATGTCGTCAAGAGCACAACAACCACAATTGAGGAATGTTGAAATTGAAAAACTATGTGAGGAGATATTTCCAATTTTGTTGAAAAATCATATAAGTATTTTCAGCACACATTTTGTTAACTTATCTATCCTGTATGAAATAATAATTCATACATTGTTATTGTTATGCTAGGTTCAATACAAATCAACTGGAATTGAGAATCAAATCGTTGCATTTTCTATGGGCCCAACAAATTCAGTGAAATGTTATAATGGGTATTATTTCAATGGGTTTAAATCCTATACTAAATGCTATGCGCGATTTAAAAAAAAAACAATGAATAGCGAGGTTTGTGCGAAAGGAAGCTGCTATAATGATAATCAAAAAAAAAAAAAAAGAAATTGATTATTATGGAATGCTTGAAAAAGTGATTTGGCTTAAATATTTAGGGAGTAAGTGCAAGGTATTTATGTTTAAGTGTCATTGGTATGATACAAAACATGGGCTTAAAGTGCATTGTTCAAATGGTTTGGTTGAAATTAAGCATACCTCTAGACTACATGACAATGAAGATTTTGTCTTGGCGCAGCAATGCCAACAAGTCTAAGTCTAGTATACGTGTCCACCAGATAATAAATCGTCAGAATGGTGGACAGTTATAAAGATAGTTGCTAGAAGTTGTTATAACGTTGATATGGGTGAGTTTATTGAAAACACTGACAATGTTAAATCATTTGATGTTGATAAATCAGATGAAATTTCTCAATCATGTTGTAATCAAATATATTTGTTGACACATCTTATTATGAAGAAATCAACCAACATGAGTTGCTCCGGGTAGAGGCAAATTGGGGAGAAGTTGAAATGGCTTCAGATGAAGAAATTGATTATGATAATGATGTTGGTGGTGATGATGATAATGATGATGATGATGATGATATGACTAGGAGTGATGATAATAATGATTAGCATGATATTGTATTTGCACATAATTTAATGAAATATTTTTATTGATGATAATGATGAGTAGCATGATGCTTGCATTTCTTATATGTAATGAAATATTTTTACTGATGATAATACAAATGTTTTAGAATGTCTATATGTGGATCCATATTAGATTCCAGATCAAATTGAACTCCATCCAGGGTGAATAAGAAAGCATCCACTTCTCGCCAACCTGAGCATCAAAACTTATAGGATTATTATATACCTAGATTCGAGAGTACATTTCCTCATCAAGAAGATTATGGGAGGTTAAATGCATATGAAGATTTTGGGTT
Organism: Salix koriyanagi; assembly: GCA_029228605.1. Lineage (NCBI taxonomy): Eukaryota > Viridiplantae > Streptophyta > Magnoliopsida > Malpighiales > Salicaceae > Salix > Salix koriyanagi. The sequence goes on along the minus strand of CM055331.1, from coordinate 7,897,418 downwards.
TCAAAATTTGCTTGCAACTTAAGGTTTCCCTCGAGATGACCCGACCATTTATAGAGAGTTTAATTTACATCAGGGTTATGAGGGAGTAGTTGGTGATGATGATGAAGATGACGACATTAGAGATCAAGTTGAGGGAGCTGCTGGTAACATGAGATATTCAGAGGATCAAGATTGTCTCCCATCAATCCATGGTTCAACCTCTTCTCCAAACAATAAAAGCATTAAACATAAGAGTTTTGTCACTGAAATCAATCCACTTACAAGAAAAAGAGAACTAAGTGTGTATGGAACAATAGAGTAAGTTTAATTTATTATTTTACTGTTATTATTTGAGTCATTATTTGTTTCATGAAAGTTTGTTATTATAATATTTAAGGTTCAATAACTCATCATGTGGACGTGAAATCAGAGGCATATTCAGAGCTAATTTCAAGGGAGCATGACACTCTTGGAAAAAAATTGATTCAGTGTGTAAGGATAAACAGTTTAATTTGTTTCATGAAAAAAAATTAATGCTTATTTTATTGCATTTTTTAGATCAATTCACGCAACTAAGTACATAATTATGATAATGAATAAATTATGAGAATATGCTAGCTGATAATGAATAAATTATGATATACTTGCTTCTAAAGTAACATTTTTTCTGTAATATTTGCTAATGTTGTTTGCTATTTTTTTAACTTATCATGCGTATTTGATAGAAAAAATACACCTTCCGTAAAGAAGATGAACAAATTGTTCATAATATTTGGGAAGATAAAGCTCGGATTTCCTTAAACCAACAATTGGCATGAGCTCACAATAAAGCTCGGTCAATAATGAAGACCATAAATATTATCGATTGCCTGGATAAAGGTCCTATTTGGATACAAAATGAAGATTGGAATACCATGAAGTTTGGTCCACCATTGAATTCCAAAGATGATCGAAATCTCCAAAATGCAATCAATTGATATAAACAAATGGAAAAATAAGTACCCATTCTGGTGGTTCAGTTTTATTTGCATCATATCGAGCTTTTATGGTAAGAATTGTTGTTGTTCAACACTCGTTATTTTAATTGTTTAATATTTTTGTTGCTTCTTTCTTTTAAATGTTGATAGCAAGAACAATCCGGGGGGAAAGAACTTCAATGGGATGATGTCTTTTCAATTTTGCATCAGAATGCGAATGAGACCGGTACATTCGTAGATAACAAGTCCAAAACAGTGCTGTTTTGATGCCGGATCGGAGACCTATTGTGTATTACTTGTGGCCAAAAGAGTTTGTAATCCATTCAGATCATGAGTCCTTGAAACATCTGAAAGGACAAGGTAAGTTGAATAGGAGACATGCAAAATGGGTTGAATTCATTGAAACTTTTCCTTACGTGATCAAGTATAAGCAAGGCAAAGAGAACATCGTAGCCGATGCACTTTTGCGCAGGTATGTTCTTTTACACACCATGAATACTAGATTGCTAGGCTTTGAATATGTGAAGGAATTGTATGGTAATGATTCTGACTTTGCTGAGATTTATAATGCATGTGGAAATTCGGCTTTTGGTAAGTTTTATTTGATGGATGGTTATTTGTTCAAAGAGAATAGAATGTGTGTTCCTGCTAGTTCTTTGCGTGAATTACTTGTTCGTGAAGCACATGGGGGTGGTTTAATGGGTCACTTTGGGGTTGCGAAAACCTTGGATGTATTGCATGAGCATTTCTATTGGCCAAAAATGAAAAGAGATGTGCAATGAATTTGTGAACAATGCATCGCTTGTCGAAAGGCAAAATCTAGAGTACAACCACATGGTCTCTATACACCATTACCTGTGCCTACTGAACCTTGGGTAGATATCTCTATGGACTTTGTTTTAGGTTTACCTAGGTCAAAGAAAGGTAGAGACTCTATTTTTGTTGTGGTTGATAGGTTTTCTAAAATGGCGCATTTCATTGCATGCCATAAAACAGATGATGCATCTCATATTGCAGACTTGTTCTTTAGGGAGATTGTACGTTTGCATGGCATTCCTAAGAGTATTGTGTCAGATCGTGATGTTAAATTCCTTAGTTACTTTTGGAAGACCTTATGGGAAAAGTTGGGAACAAAACTTTTATTTTCGACATGTCATCCTCAAACAGATGGGCAAACTGAGGTAGTCAATAGAACATTATCTCAACTTTTGCGTGTCGTAATACAAAAGAGTTTAAAAAGTTGGGAAGAATGTTTGCCTTTTGTTGAGTTTGCTTATAATAGAACTGTGCATTCGACCACTAGTTTTTCTCCTTTTTGAGATTGCTTATGGTTTTAATCCACTAACTCCTATGGACTTAATTCCTTTACCTTGTGAAGAAAGGGTAAGTTTAGATGGTGAATAGAAGGCAAAGATGGTGAGACAACTCCATGAAGGAGTTCGACTGCAAATAGAGAAAAAGAACAGACTTTACGCTTCTAAAGCAAATAAAGGACGTAAACTGGTTGTTTTCCAACCCGGTGATTGGGTTTGGGTGCACATGCGGAAGGAACGATTTCCTAACCAAAGGAAATCAAAATTACAGCCTCGTGGTGATGGTCCATTTCAGGTTTTGGAGAGAATAAATGACAACGCATACAAAATTGATCTTCCAGGTGAGTATAGTGTTAGTGCTACCTTTAATGTTGCTGATCTTACATTGTTTGACACAGATATTGATTCGAAGTTGAATCCTTTCGAGGAGAGAGGGGATGATGCGGACCAGCCCAATGAATGCAATGAATGCATTGAAAGAGGCAATGAATGCATTGGTCTTGAATGTTTCAACTTGGTCAGAATTGCAAGGACCATTGGAGTATCAAGAGGAGACCTTAGTACATCTTATCCATGTGCAGGAGGGGTCCAATACAACCTTATTTAGGCCATGAAGTTAGGACAACAAAAGGATCCAAGAGAATCCTACTACAACATGGAAACATGGGATTGATGGGCTTAATTAAGACTTTGTTTTCAGCTAGGATCCAAGGCTTGCTTGGATTAAGTCATGGGCTTTTTAATTTAGGATTTTGGGTCAGTTTTCAATGGACCTCTTTTAAGTCCACATAAGAGATCCATTAGGGTTACTTTTTAAGAACTATTTAAACTCATGTAACCCTAATTTCAGGAGCCATTGATTAATTTTGAATTTTGAACTTTTCAGTTTATGTGGGAGAGTGATTCTTGCATTCTTTAGTTCTTGAACGAACCAAATCCGACTTATCGAAGATTAACTGGCTTCGGGCGTCATTCTACTCATTCCAATAGTGTTGGTGCCTTGAGGCAGGTTTCCATTGTGTCACACTCTTATCAGACCTTATTTCGGCTTTCCGGGATCTTATCTCATTCTTGGTTGTGGGTTGCGTGATCACGAGGTTCGTATCAGGTGGTATCAGAGCTAGGCTCTGAAACGAGGTCATATCAGTTATTTTCGTGCTTTTTTTAGTGTTCCTTGAAGTTTTCCAGTGTTTGTGTTCATCTCCTTATTCTTCTTGTCAGCATCATCTAATAAAAAAAAAAGTTATATTTCATCGTTTTTTGTCTCTTCATTTGAGTATATTAAAAAAAACAGAAAAGAAAAGAAAGGAAAGAGAGATAGAGGCATCAGTTGAAATTTGAAGAATCATTGAAATCTTGCCGCAGAAAACACTACTATGGGGAAACATAAGCAAACCACACCGGAATCAGTTGAAATTTCATATTCCGTCTATTGGTAACGAGGCTGGTACAAGCACCCAAAATGTGAGGAAGCTTGGGGCTGAACCGAAAGAAAATAGTGGCAGTAGGGCCGAAAGGCCACGATGGGCTGATTATGAGGATTTTGAGGAGGCCGTTGATGATATTGGTGATGGTGGTTTTGAGGATGAGGCCATAGGCCATCGGGAAGGTTTTCGGCAGCCTAGAAACCGAAGGGATTTTGGGAATAGATCTAGGGGCCAATTCGGCCAAAGGGAAAATTTTCGTAGTGTTGGGGGACATGCTGATTTATCAAACTGAAAATACCTGCTTTTCAAGGTAAAAATGATACCGAGGCATATTTGGAGTGGGAGAAAAAGGTGGATTGGATTTTTTATTGCCATAACTATTCGGAGGCAAAGAAAGTGAAATTGGTTGTCATCGAATTCACAGATTATGCACTGATTTGGTGGGATTAGAATGTTATTAGTAGAAGGAGGAGTGGAGTGAGGCCGGTAGTGTCGTGGGAGGAGATGAAAGTGAGAAGACGATCTGAAATTGCAGGGTTTGAATCAGGGTTCTAGGTCTGTGGATGAGTATTTCATGGAGATGGAGATCGCCATGATTCGAACCAATGTGATTGAGGATCGAGAAGGTACTATGGCTAGATTTCTAAATGGGCTGAATAGAGACATTGCGCATGTTGTAGAATTACAACATTGTGTGGAATTGGAGGACATGGTCCATATGGCAACGAAGGTGGAGAGGCAAATAAAGAGAAGGGGCTGTGCACGTTTTTAGACCAATTCGGCATCATCTTCCTCAATATGGAGGCCGAATTTCAAGACAGAGGGGGCTGCCCAACCAAAGCCTTATGCAAGGGCCGAACCACCTAAGGCCAAAAAGGATACTCATACGGATGGGAAAGGTAAATCTGAATATCAACCTACTCGTGATAGAGATATTAAATGCTTTAAGTGTTTAGGGAAGGGGCACATTGCATCTCAATGTCCAAACGGAAGAGTTATGCTTACAAGAGATAATGGGGAGGTTGAATCTGAAAGTGACAAAATCTGAAAGTGAAGAGATGCCACCTTTGGTGGATTGCAGTGATGAGGAGATTGCATATCCTATTGAGGGAGAGGCCTTGGTTATAAGGCGTGCACTGAACATGCAAATCAAAGAAGATGATGTAGATCAACAACGGGGAAATATATTTCACACTCGATGTCATATCCAAAATATTGATTGAGGTAGTTGTGCTAATGTTGCTAGTGATACCCTTGTGAAGAAATTGAATCTGAGTTGTATTAAGCATACGAGGCCTTATAGATTGCAATGGTTGAATGAATGTGGTGAAGTGAGGGTTACTAAGCACATTCTGATTGCGTTTGCTATGGGGAAGTACTCTGATGAGATTTTGTGTGATGTAGTCCCAATGCATGCTAGTCACTTTACTTTTGGGGCATCCATGGCAGTTTGATCGGAAAGCGATTCATGATGGGTTTAGAAATAGGTTCACTATTGTAAAGGATGATAAAACCATCACTCTTGTACCTCTTTCTCCAAAACCAGTGTATGATGATCAAATTCACGTGAGGATGAGAAGAGTGAAAATTCACGTGAGGACAATTGTGAGAGAAAACCATTAGATTTCGGCTAAACCTAAATCATTAATTAAATCGGTTGAGAGTGGAGGTAAAAACAGAGTGAAGAAACTAACCTTGTGTGATGATAGTAGTGTGGAAAAATTAAAGAAACAACCTAATTTTTATGCAAAAGGATCTCAAATCAGATCTGCATTTTTCACTAATAAGCCAATGATCTTACTTGTGTATAAGGAGGCTTATTTTAACACTAACAATCTTGATTCTGCTATTCCCAGTGTGGCTGTTTCTTTGATGCGGGAGTTTGATGATGTATTTCTTGAAGACATCCCTAATGGATTACACCATTAAGGGGGATTGAACATCAAATTGACCTTGTGCCTGGAGCTTCCATTCCTAACCGTCCAGCATGTAGATGAGTTGATGATGAAGGGTTACATTCGTGAGAGTATGAGTCCGTGTGCTGTGCCAATGCTACTTGTGCCTAAAAAGGATGGAACATGGAGGATGTGTGTTGATTTTCGTGCCATCAATAACATAACGGTAAAGTATCGACGTCCTATTCCTAGGCTTGATGACATGCTAGTTGAGTTACATGGATCATGTATTTTCTCTAAGATTGATCTAAAAAGTGGGTACCATCAGATTAGGATGAAAGAGGGTGATGTGTGGAAAACTGCATTTAACACTAAGCATGGGTTGTATGAATGGTTAGTCATGCCGTTTGGACATACAAACGCGCCTAGCACGTTTATGCGTTTAATGAATCATGTATTGCGTGCGTTTATAGGTAAGTTTGTTATTGTATAGTTTGATGACATTTTGATCTATAGCAAGAACTTAAATGAGCATCTTGATCATTTGCATAATGTACTTAGTGTGTTGCGTAGTGAGCAATTATATGCTAATCTTAAGAAGTGTACCTTTTGTATGGGAAAAATTGTGTTTCTTGGCTATGTCGTAACTGCGCAGGGTATCGAGATGGACAAGGAGAAAGTTAAGGCCATCCAGGATTGGCCTCCACCAAAATTGGTAAGTGAGGTAAGGAGTTTTTATGCACTTGCGAGTTCTTATAGAAGGTTTGTGAAGGATTTTAGTACTATTGCTGCACCTTTAACTGAAATTGTTAAAAAGTCTATTGGATTCAAATTGAATGATGAACAGGATAAGGCTTTTAATTTGTTGAAAGATAAACTTTGTTCGGCACCTGTTTTAGCTTTGCCAGACTTTGCGAGAGCTTTTGAAGTTGAATGTGATGCATCAGGTATTGCATATTTCAGCGAGAAACTTAATGGGGCAGCTTTGAATTACCCTACATATGACAAGGAGCTATATGCCTTGGTAAGAACTCTAGAGACGTGACAGCATTACCTGTAGCCAAGGAGTTTGTGATACATTCTAATCATGAATCATTGAAGCACTTGAAAGGGCAAGGTAAGTTGAGTAGGGAGACATGCCAAATGGGTGGAATTTATTGAAACCTTTCCGTATGTGATCAAGTATAAGCAAGGAAAAGAAAACATTGTGGCTGATGCACTTTCGCGCAGGTATGTTCTTTTATCTACTTTGGATGCTAGATTTGAACACACAAAAGAGTTGTACAAGGATGATAGTGATTTTGCTAATGTTTACAATGCTTGCGAAAACTTCGGCTTTTGGGAAGTTTTATAGACTTGATGGATATTTGTTTAAAGAGAGTTGATTGTGTGTTCCATTAAGTTCTATGCGTGAATTGCTTCTTCGTGAAGCACATGGGGGCGGGTTGATGGGGCATTTTGGTGTTGTTAAGACTTTGGATGTGTTGCATGAGCATTTTTATTGGCCTAAAATGAAAAAGGATGTGCAGCGTATATGTGATAAATGCATAATTTGTAGGAAAGCAAAGTCTAGGACTCAACCACATGGCTTGTACACCCCTTTACCTGTACCTAAGGAGCCATGGCCACACATTTCGATGGATTTCGTCTTAGGTTTACCTAGGTCAAAACAGGGGTAGGGATTCAATATTTGTAGTTGTTGATAGGTTTTCAAAGATGGCATTCCATGTCATAAAACCGATGATGCCACTAACATTGTTGATTTGTTCTTTAGGGAGATAGTACGACTTCACGGGGTCCCTAAGAGCATTGTTTCTGATAGAGATGTTAAGTTCCTTAGCTATTTTTGGAAGGTGTTATGGGGAAAATTGGGTACTAAACTGTTGTTTTCAAATACTTGTCACCCCCAAACAGATGGACAAACCGAAGTAGTTAATAGGACCTTAACACAACTTCAGCGTGCTGTCATTCAAAAGAACTTAAAGAATTGGGAAGATTGTTTGCCATTTATAGAGTTTGCATATAATCGTAATGTGCACTCTACTACTGAATTTTCACCATTTGAAATTGTGTATGGATTTAACCCTTTAACTACAATGGATTTGATTCCTTTGCCTATTGATGAAAGGGTTAGTTTGGATGGTAATCGTAAAGCACAGGTGGTGAAGACACTCCATGAGAGTGTGCGGCAACAGATTGAAAGGAGGAATCGTGTGTATGCGACAAAAGCCAATAAGGGGCGCAAACATGTTGTCTTTCAAGGAGAGATTTCCGGCCCATAGGAAATCAAAGCTACAACCACGAGGAGATGGGCCATTTCAGATCCTTGAGAGGATCAATGACAATGCTTATAAAGTTGATTTGCCAGGTGAGTATGGTGTTAGTGCTACCTTCAATGTTTCTGATCTTACTTTGTTTGATGTAGGCTATGATTCGAGGTCGAATCCTTTTGAAGAGAGAGGGGATGATGCCAAGATCCATTGGAGGTGCCAATTGGGCCAATCACAAGAGCTAGGGCAAAGAAGCTTAAAGAAGCATTGAATGGGCTTGTTTAGAACTTATGGAGCAAGATGGACCTAGAAGGGCTTGGGACATTTAAGGAGCATGAAGGACAACCTTTGTTCAGGTCCAAGAAGAGCCCAATTCATGTGGAACAAGGGGTTGATATGTCCGGCCCAATACCAGCCTTGTTAGGCTTGTTTTATTTCCTAATGCTACAAGGATAAAAAGCCAGCAATTTATTCTCCTAATTAAGTAAGGAAGTTGGCCATATCTTATTCCTAAAGAGGGGAGGACATTTAATGCTTTTCCTAACATAGGAAGGAAAGTAATTAAATCAGCAACAGAGGAAATTTATCCAAGCTAATCAAGGACATCAAAGGAAAGGGGGCAGCAACACAAATTTGTTTCTACCATATTTAGGATGGTAATTTTCAATTTTTTATTATTTTTATTATTTTCTTTTTAGTTTTTGGTTTAATATTACTTATTTGGGTCAATTGTAAGTGGGCTTCATATAAGTCCACCTAAGGGGGGGTCCATTAGGGTTTCTTTAAGTCTAGAGTCAGTATAAATAGAGGCATAACCAAATACGTAAGGCTATGCAATTTTTAGATCAATAAACTTCTTTGCAGCACTTGTGTATTGGTGGGATAATCTCCCTTCCTTGGTTCTCTAAACAACTGAAAACGACTTATCGAAGAACAACTGGCTTCGTGGCGTCATCCTTATACTTCTTGTTCGCGAATCTATATTCGTTGGGTGGGGGTTTTCGTTTCCAATAGTGTTGGTGCCTAAGTACAAGTTATCTTTGTGTCACACTCCTATCAAACCTAATTTACTTGGCTTTCCGGGAATTGGTGTCTTTGCGTGTGGGTTGCGTGACCATGTGATCACGAGGTTCGCATCATTTATTGTATTTGCACACTGCCATAAGGTGCCCGAAATAGATGTTTATTTCTATTCTGCTTGTTACCCGTCCAAGATAATTTAGCTTCAGAAAACTTTTTCCTCCTTTTCATTTAAAGCTAAAGAAAGAAAACAAAACGCAGACAAATAAAACAGTTGGCCCGTCCAAGAGCACTGCATTTTCACACTGCAGAGCTGCCCGAGATGTTGATGGGCGTCTGTTGCCACAATCCTGGTTTAAACACATATACAATTTTCATTTCTAAGCTTCAAAAGTCGTGATCTGGGATCTGACCTAGAACAACATAGGAAAGAAATATTACAATTGTATTTCCTGATACAATAATATCTCGTAATATGGCTTACTTGAAACTCCTTAATATTTACCTCTTAATCCAAGAAGTGATGTCTCTATACTGTGCGTTTATTTTTGGATATTTGACTAATCTTCACCCTATATACTATTATTCATAGTTGATACGAACGAACACTAGATTATTTCTGACTTACTATTTGATCTGTATAATTATGCGCCTAAGTGCTGCAACAATCTACTAAATTACAACCTATATTATTCTTTATATATAGTGAAACTAAATAATATTTCCACCTAATTGAGGTTCTGATATGTACCCTTCACAAAAAAGAATTAATTTGTGCAACACAATAATGTTTTTTTTCTGCAGGGAGTTTACCATTCTTTGAGATGACCAAACAACCATAAGTCTCTAAAAATTTCAATCATTTGATAAAATTACCTTTAATTAGGTTTATTCAACTATGTATTGATACTTTTCATTAGTATTGATAAATTGTTCAAATTAGGTAGCATATGCTAAGCACACCTTAACAAGGAGGCATCATCTTTATCATTTGGGTGACGCATTATTATTATCCTTATCCTAACAACTAAAAGAGATCAAGTGCAACTGTTCACCCACACTCAGCATATTGTGGACGAGATGATCTCATTATATTACATTGCATTTTTGCACATCTTTATTGTATCTACACACTGCCATAAGGTGCCCGAAATAGATGTTTATTTCTATTCTGCCTGTTACCCGTCCAAGATAATTTAGCTTCAGAAAACTTTTTCCTCCTTTTCATTTAAAGCTAAAGAAAGAAAAAAAAAAGCAGACAAATAAAACAGCTGGCCCATCCAAGAGCACTGCATTTTCACACTGCAGAGCTGCCTGAGATGTTGATGGGCGTCTGTTGCCAGAAGGCAAATCAACCCCCATTGCAACTGTGCGTTTCACCATTTTGAGCAACAATGCATTTCCCTTTCTTTTTTCATTCCGTCAAAAATATCTTTGCCTTTAATATCTCTTTCTCCTTTCCTTCACCTGGGGTCACTCTCTTTCTTTAATCTTTTTCATTCCGTCGAAAATATCTCTGCCTTTAATATCTCTTTATCCTTTCCTTCACCTGGGGTCACTCTCTTTCTCTTTAATATCTATCTTCGTCCAAAGTTTGTGTTTTTTTTCATTTTGTTTATATTTTCAAGTAACTATATTTTGATTCTTTTTTGGATTTTTGAAGGCTAATGGAAGATGATGTTTAAAAATCGTTTCGAAAGAATGTCAATGCGAACTCGAAAGATTGCTCCAAGAATGGGGTTGCGCTTGCCAGCAATGATAACAGAACTCAGGTTCCTGATTTTTTATTGAAGGATTTTTTGTTTTGAAATTATTTGAACTATTAAATAAAAAGAGTAGTGAAATGGGGTTATGTTTTTAAATGAGAAGATTGAATTTTTTTTATTGATGTTTGGCTGATTGGAAAAAGATATTAGTTACTGGGGCTTTGTTTTTAATTGGGAAGATAGAAGCTTTTGTTGTTTTACTTATGTTTGGTTGATTTAAAGAAGATGGTTTTGGATTATTATTTCTTTTTCTTAAGCCAGCAATTGCTAGACTTGAAGCATTGGAGAATGATTATACAGGGATGGAAACAGTAGAAGCAGTTGATGATGATGAGGCTTCTCTTAACGATGACGATGACGGTATTACAGTCTCTCATTCATTTCTCTCTTTTGTGTTTTTTTCTGTCTTGAAAATACCTTTGCTGCATTATCCATTGGTATGCTTTGCTTCCTCAAGTCCAGTAGCACGTTGAGAGATTTTATCGAAAGTAGTAGGGCCTCCAGGAATCAAGTCCGGGTGCAGTTCAATGCGGATTCCAGCAATACAAATTTATCCCAATTTCTCTTCTGGGATAGATTCTGCTAAATGATTTCATGGGAGAAAGGCTTGCTAATAAACGGAATTGCTCTATAGCTCAACCGACCCCTCAAGTTTGTATAGTTTCAAGTTGAAGAGAATGTCCTTTGATGCATTGAAGTCATGGAGTGTTCTGTGTGTATGATATGTTTATGTTTCCCCTGTCATTTTTCTTTGCAATAATTATATATAGCTAGCTAGTTTTCTTTATTAGTATTCATGAAGAAGTTTGTTGTGTGCATCTTTTTTTTGTTATTTTTTTCAGGGTGTCAGTTTTCTATTCTAATGCATCTTCTGTTTCGGCAAGACAAGTTTCTGGCACTACTATTTGGATTGAAACATGTCCCTTTTTGTGAAATTGTTCATCAATAATGTTATGCAAAGCTATGTCCCATATTTATGTTTAATAACCTTTATTTGAAAATATTGTAACATGTCCCTTTTTGCGAATTTGTTCTCCAAGGATTTTTGCTCAGCGTGCATTTATTTAAAAAGTTTTGAGCTTGGCATTTGATCATCAATCCATAACCAGCATTGGATTCTTTGAATGGGGAGAATGAGAAGCATTCTTAAAATTCCTTCCAAGTTATCATCACAGGTAGTGGTAGTGATGCGAACCTCGTGATCACGTGGTCACGCAACCCACAACTAAGAATGAGATCTGATCCCGGAAAGCCCAAATAGGTCTGATAGGAGTGTGACACAATGGAAACCTGCCCCAAGGCATAGCACTATTGGAATGAGTAGAATGACGCCACGAAGCCAGTTAATCTTCGATAAGTCAGATTCAGTTCTTTGAATGCCCTTTGTTCAATCTAATGCCAGAAAATAAATGATGATACTCATTGCCTGCAATTTGTGGCCTGATTGGTAAGACTTGAGTGGGGCTTTTTTTTATAGACAACACTTCACCTCCATAAGCTCACTTTGATATACCGGAGTTATATTATGGATTGTGTCACTCTGATTTTCAGTATGTGTGGATATAAGCAAAGTGATGCTTTATTCTCTATTATTCTACGTACATGTACATCTGTTTCGCTTGATTCAGTCAAATGACTAAGGGTATATTTTGATTCCTTCTACACTTTTTTAGCAAATGTCCTGCTAGGTTGTCCCGTGTTATTAGATCATTTTGGACATTAAGATAATATTAGTTAATGTGTTGAAATCGTTTTCGAAATTTTTTTGAATTTTTCTTTTTGCTTTAGATTATTTTTTAGTATTTTTGAACTGTTTTGAATAGGTTATTATACAATAATCTAAAAGAGCTCAGTGTTTCCCTATAGCACTAGACTCATTGCACTGTGGAGTGGACATTTTTCGTCCCTACGTCGCGCGAGCTAGTCCACCTTTTTTTTTTTTTTTTTCCTCTGATGAACAGTGTTTTAACAATTTTAACCCCGCTAATAGGACAAAAAAAGGTTCTGACTGAGGGTCACGGGTGTAATTGCGCGCGTATGGACCGGTCCGGTTTGGTCCGGTCAACCACAACATTTTTTTTAATATTTTTAAAATGGCTAAATACGGTTATAGCCCCTAATAAGACAAAATTGGTGACTTAAGCACAGGGGTGTACCGGTAATTGACCATTATTAGTTTTTTTTTCTGAAATACTGTCGGCGCGTGCGGGACACGCGACCGACAGTATTCCGCCTCATGCCCATTTCAGGTGACGCGTGACGGCTGTTAGGGTGGCCGGAAATGGGCTATCGGCGTCTCTGGCGGTGCGCCTCCTCATGGTCTTCCTCCTGGGGCGGCGTGTTTTATTCCATGGTAGACGTGGACACAGCGGTGGCCGGTTAAAGCCGGTTTCACCTCCTCTCTCTCCTGCACGTAAAAGTGCAAAAGAGGCCCCCGGTTTTCGTGTCTTTTCACTTTGGTCCCCTGACTTTTAATATTGTCTATGATCCTGATTTCTGTTATATAAGTTTTGATTTAGTTCGATTGGGTCCTTCGATTACAATTAATTCAATGTTAATGTTTAACTTCGGTCCTCCTTTTAATCTCTGGATTGGGTTGAAAAAGCTTAATATATTCAGTACAAAAGTTTCAATTTTTTCAACTTTGTCCTTTAATTGAAAATGTTAATAAATATGATTTTCATTTCAGCCCTTAAACTTTTTTGATTTTAATCCCTTTATAATTTTCATTTCAGCCCCTATACTTTTATTTTTTAATATTTCTAGAATAATCCCTATTTTTGTCCATGTATATATAAGTATGTTTAACACAATAATAATAATAATAATAATAATAATAATAATAATAATAATAATAATAATAATAATTTAATTGTTTCTCTTACTTACTCTTTTGTTAAAGTTTTTGAGTGTTTTTTTTCAGGATAATTTGATAATTTTTATTGTTTTGATAGTAAGAGCAATGACAATTTTAAATTTTAAGACTTTGATTGTGCTATTGTTATAATAGGGTGTGTTGAGCTATTTTATTATATTAAATTTCACATATATAAATATTATATTGTAATTTTGATCCAGCAAATCCTATAAAAATTATTTGCTCAACCCGCAACGTAGAACATATATTTTTTAAAATTTTAAAATTAAATGATTTTTTTCAGCTAATAATTTTTATTTTTGTTTTATCATCTATTATATTTTTTATTTGCTCTGTCTTTTAGTTTTTTATTGGTTTTTTTTTCAAGTTAGATTATTTTTTTTGCCTCATAATTTTGATTTTATTTTTTTGTTTCATCTTTTGTTAAAGTTATTACAATTTTTTTTTGTCTTTCATTTATTTCTGGTTTTTTATTCATTATTAACATAATAATAATAATAATAATAATAATAATAATAATAATAATAATAATAGGAAAATTAATAAAAAAAAGTTTTTGTTCTTACTTGCTTTTTTTTTCTCTCGGGGTATTTTGATAATTGTTATTGTTTTGACAGTAAGAGTGATGATAATTTTAAAAGTTAATAGTTCGATGTTACTGTTGTTGTGACAGGGTATTTTGATTTGTTTCATTATACCAAACTTTACATGTAAAAATATTATATTTTAATCTGAACAGTTGTAAAAATTATTTGCTCCGCCCGCAACGAAGTGCGGGCCATCAAACTAGTTAATACTATTTTGTTTTGGCCGAACTGTTTCATACCAGTAAAAAACAAGACAAAAAGCAGCGTCGTTTTTGTTTCAATTTAAATTTCGGTTCAGTACTGGGAAATTTCGTCCCAAATACCAGTCTGAAACATGCTAGAATCACGCCGGCCATTTTGTTTTGGCTACAGGGAAAAAAATCATTTCCCGCACCATCTCATCTCCCGCCAGCCTAGACAAATGTATGCATTATGCACTAATGTGACCTATCATTGTTACTTTTTTTCCATGCAGGATTTATATATATATATATATATATATATATATATATATATATATATATATATATATATATATATATATATATATGAGATATATTGAAAATGCAAAAATCAAAAAATAAAAATTAAAAAAATATATATATTATAAGAAAATAAAATTGTTGTCAACTTTGATTTTATAAAAAATAAAAAATTATATTTCTTTTTTTTTGTTTTTTAAGTTTTTTCATATATATAATTAACTAATTATATTTGAACAGAACAACATAGAAATGGCGTGCCAAAACGCTCCAAAACCAAAATGTTCTGTACCAATAAAAAAACAAAACGACAACCAAAACGGTATTGACAACCTTGGTTTTGATGTGTTGATATTAAAAACAAACTCTTAAAAAATTAATAATAATATTTTAATATATTTTAAGCAAAAAAGAAAACTAAATAACTATCGTTTTTAATATCGGACATAGCCTAAAAATCTATCATTATTTTCCATGTGAAAAGCACATTCTATCTATCGTTTCAAGTGAAAACGATTATTTAGATGAAGGATTATTTAGATGTTTTTCATTGGGAAACCGGGGTTGCACCTGAAAACCTAACCCAAACAGTCCCAAAGATTAAATCCATTTCGTAGGACAAACAAGCTAACATTTGCAAACTACATATTGCATCATTTCTGATATTTTTGCCTTCCTGTGACTAGAGTCGTCTCTTTTGGCTCTGGATCAATAGTTACAGATAGTAAAAATAAATGGAGATGATATTTCAACTTCTTAGAATTCAATAGATTTTTTTAATCATTGAATTCATTGTATTAGGATCAATTCATCTCATAATTTAATTTAAATTAAACACAATAATAAAATATAAATTGTGTAAACATCTATAATAAATAAACAACAAGAATAAGTTGTTGATCTTCTACCTATATATATAAAAAATAGAATTGAAAATCCATTATACGTCACTATTATTATCATGATTATAACAATTAAAATTACCAGTGTTATTACTATTACTTCCCAAATAATAAAAATTATTAAATTGCCCCGAAAAATAAAAAAAATTAACAAAAGAGTAAGCAATAAAACAATAAAAAAAATCACTGAAATTATCATTATTATTGCTTAAACAATGAAAACCATAAAATTATCTCGAAACAAAAAACCAAAAGATTTAACAAAAGAACAAACAAAAAAAGAACAAAACCAAAATAAATATTATGATCGTAGAAAAAATCATTTGATCTAAACAACAAATAAAAATAAAAGAAAATACTAAAAAAAAGAGCAAAAAGAAAAAAACAAGAAATATCAATTTTAAAATTATCACCAATATAAATTAAAATTTCAAGACTAGACTGAATAAAAATAAAATCTCAACAAAAAAGAAAATGACAAATTAAAAACCAAAACTAAAAGCATAAATACAGACAAAAAATAAAGACTGCCCAATAAGGACCGAAAAAATTAAAGGAGTTAAAACCAAATAAAAATAAAAGAATAAGAATCAAAATAAAAAATAAAATATATAATTACTTTTAATCGGGCGACAAATCCAGCCCTCATTTTTTTTAGTGCTTCTAGGGAAAATTCGTAGTTTTAATGTTCAAATAAAAACGGAGAAGATCCAAACACTCCAACACAATCTGCTAATGATACACAGGTGTAGTGGAAAAATCTAAAATACTCCCGTGACCGAGAATTAACTTTTATGGACTAAAGAGTAAAACGATAATTACACTATTAAAATCAACAATAATCTATGTCTAGGGATACAATCAAACATTGACACGTTTTATTATATATATATATATAGTGTGATGAAAACATTATTAACTTATAAGCTAAATCATTTGGGAAAAGCATTGTAACTATTCTTTCAAAATACGATTGATAGCTACAGTATTTTCCCACTTATATATATACTAGATTAAACTCGGGTATCGCCACGTTAGATTTAAACTGATTCTAGCATATAAATTTTTTTATTAATTTTTTTTGAAGATTCGGATAACTGAATCACTGAATTCATTGTATGGGGATCAATTCATTTCATAATCTATTTAAATGATAAGTAATAACTATAACAACTAAACAAACAATGAAAATTGTTAAATTATCCCGAAGATGAAAGATAATAATAAAAGCTAAGTTGTGTAGACACCTAAAATAATGAAAAAACAATTGTTGATTTTATACATCCCTATATATATATATATATATATATATATATATATATATATATATATATATATATATATATAAACACTATAGTAACATTACTAATGATAATGATAATAGCAATAATAATTGATTATAATGGTTAAAATGCTTATGATATTAATAATTATGGTAATAATAATAATAATAATAATAATATATCATAAAATAATATGAAATATATAGATAATAATAAAATAATTACAGTGATGATATTAATAATAATAATACTAATGATAAGTTTAATGATATTATAACAATAATAGTGATAGTTAAAATATATATATATATATATATATATATAAAATGAACTAAGTTTTTTTTTTTAAAAAAAATAAACTCAAATTAATTTGATCTTACTATTCTGAAATACTTCAAATATAATAACATGAAGAAAAAATCTTTTAAAAAAATGAATTTATTTTTATAACGATAATGATAGTAGCAGCGATAATATTATTAATAATTATTAGAATATTAATAATCTATAATAATTAGAATATTAATTTTCTATAATAATTGTTATAATAACAACTATAATAATTTTGATAATTTAACAATCATGATAATAACAAATGAGAATAATAATCAAGATAATTCACTAATCGATGTTATTTTTGTTAAAAATTGACTTCTATAGTTTTTTATGTATGATATTTGAAATATAATATCACGTTAATAAAAAATATACGAAGCTACACATAGACAAAACAGATAAAAAAATTTGGATCAAATTATCTTTAAATAAAAAAAATATATGAGTCACTTTTCATGTGTTTCGCCGTCGATAAAACAAATTTTTTTAACATGTCAAAAAATATTAATGGTTCTTGAATATTTTTTTTAACAATGTTATACATCTGAGGGAAATAAACAGTCTACAAGACTTTCAATTATTAATTTTTTTAATATATATTCACTTTATTATAAATAATGCGTTTAAAATAATGAAAAAGATTATTTTCAAGGTTTTTTCTCTTAAAAACTAATTATATATTCTGATATTTGTTTAGGATTAACGACTTAAAAAATATAACAAATAACTGACAAATAAAGATTCACTATACACGCATAAGAGAGGGTTTCATTTTCATTTCACATTACCAAAGCTGATTTTACTTTATTTTTTAACCGAAGCTGCATTTAATACAAAGATAAATTATAATAAAAATTAAAAGGCAAAACTAAGAGTATAAATACATAATATAAACAAATTATTTAGAATTATATCAAAATTACCAAAAAAAATAAAGGAATCAAAACTATGTCAAGAAATAAAAGAATAATAACCAAAATAAAAAATAAAAAAAGTACATATGTTGAAACGAGGTAAAAGACAATTCTCGCTATTGTGGAGCGCAGGCCAAATGACTCTTATTTTTGTCTTAAAAATATAAAAATTAATATATCTTTTTTTTTTTCTTGAAGTAAAATGTGTTTTTAAGTCTAATAATATTTATTTTTGTTTTTATTTTATTTTTTTGCTTACTATTTTGTTATAATTTTTTGTCTTTTTATTCTTTTAGGTAACCATTTTTATTATTTATGCAATAATAGTAATAATAATTTTATATGTTTTTTTCAAATGATTTTTTTAAGGCTAATAATATTTATTTTTGTTTTGTCATTTATTATATATTTTTTGCTTACTGTTTTAGTATATTTTTATTTCTTTTATTCTTCTAGATAAATTTTTTTTTCATATTATTTATGCAATAATAATAATAATCATTTGAGACTTTTTTTGTCGAATGATTTTGTTAGGGCTAATATTTGTTTTTGTAATTTATTTTATTTTTTTGTTTACTCTTTTGTTAGGATTTTTAGTATTTTTTATTCTTCGAGATAATTTTATTTTTTTCATTATGTATGCAATAATAATAATAATAATAATAATAATCCGAGCTGTGTTTGTTCTTACTTATTCTTTTGTTAAAAAAATTGAGTTTTTTTATTCCTCAGGGTAAGTTAATAATTTTTATTATTTTAACAGTACTAATAATAATAATTTAATGTGTTATGATCTTGATGATAATAATGACATTATAAATTATCATGATATTAACGATTTTTATTTATTGTAATAGTTATAGTGTTTATGATATAACTAATTATGGCTTTGATGGTAATAATAATAATAATAATAATAATAATAATAATAATAATAATAATAATAATAATAAAATAACTCATAAAATAATATAAAAATATCAATAATGACAAGAACAATTATAATAATGATAATAATACTAATTATAATTGAAATAATATTAATAAAAAAATGTTGGTTATCGTGATGATTATTGTCATCATAATGACAACGATTACAACAATAATGCCAATAATAATTGGAATATTAATTATTTACAATAATAATTATAATAATAGGTGTAATAATTATGACAATTTAAGAATCATAATGATCAAAATGTAATAATAATCAAAATAATTCATTAGCTGATGTTATTTTTTTCAAAATGGACTTTCATGGCATATTCATGTATGATATTTCAGATTTAATATCATGTAAATATAAAATATACGAAGTCATACATAGACAAAATAGGTGGAAAAATTGGGTCAAGTTATTTATAATGAAAAAAAATATACGAGTCACTTGTCTTGCACTTCAATGCACACAATCTACCAATTAAATAATTATTCAAATATTTCGACCAATAACAACATTCAATCACTTCGATGCACAAAACAAACAACCCATTTGAAACTAATTTTATTAATGATAATTTAACTAATTAATTTTTTAATTAATCAATAAAAACTTGCATAACAATCAATTAATTTGTTATATCAAAAAACCTAGCACAGCGCGGGCAAGGAAACTCGTTACATGATATAGTAGCATTGCAAACCAGTTTGTTTCAGAATTCTGTCTTTAATTTCCAACACAGATCTATACTTTGTCACTAATTGATTTACTAGGAAGAGCATCACTCATCATCTTCATCTTGTCCTTCATAATTTTTGTGAGCGCAATATCACTAGGTATGTGTTATCACAACACATATCACTAGGTATGTGTTATCACAACACAGTTTTTCATTGATTGATAACAGAAATGGATTTCTTAGTGGACTTTTCTTTTTTCTTTTTCCTTTCAATAATAATGGTTTGTTTTCCTCTCCAAACAGGTGGAGTCGGCATAGCAAAATGTTTAAAAAGATTGAACATCACAAGTGCATGGGATTTTATGACATTGTTCATCATGTTTTGTTATTGTGTTTTTAACGTAAAATATAGACATGGTAAAAATAAAAATATACTTAATTGAGAAAATAGAAACAGAGATATAAAAATAAATTTATCTTCAAAATAATTTGAAAGTAAATTTTTATATTATTAAAATAAAAAATAATAATTTTTATATTTTATCCTTAAAATATTTTTATAAAAGTTTTAATTTCAAAATTGGGCACCTACAATATATAAAAATAAAAATGATTATTATTATATTTTTAATATCAAACTCAAGAGTTAATTCCTTTCAAAATTGTTCAACTATGAGTGTAACTAATATGAAGCTTATTTTATGGCAATAAATCTTTTTCCTAGCCTCAAATTTATCAAAAAAAACATAAGGCAATTTAAACATACATACCTCAAATTTATCAAAAAGACCAGGAACAAACAAATGATACTTCTTATGAAAATCCTCAGCCTCCACACTTGAACTTATCTTTATAACAGGCACACCTGCCCTTTTCCTAACCGAGATCACTATATCTTCCCTGATTTCAAATGAATCACATGAAATCAATCAATCAAAATCAAGCACCACTAAAAAAAAAATTGTTTAACAAGACAAGAGAATCCTTTAAGAAAAACTTATATTAATCAGTCATTATTTGATATTAGAAAACAAAAGAAATAAAAGCACAAAAAGAGACACCCGGGAAATCCACCAGTGTACACCTGAGAGGTCCCGTTGACAAAAAGAAGCAGAGTTGGGAAGCTTTTGATCCCAAGAGTTGAAGCAGATGTTGGGTACCTGTTATGGACACAAGCAGTTAATTACAAGGACGTGGCAAATGGCAGTTATGATGCAGTTATCCAAGCATCCAAGCATCCTGTTTTAGCTTACAAGTTTTTCTGGTAGTTTTCAATTATGTAATTGTCAGTTAATTCCATGAAACCGTATTTCCATTATCATGTAATAGTTGAGGTAGTGCAGTAGTGGCACCCTCTTTGTAGGAATAAATTATTGTCTTTAAATTGTAAGCCGAACATGGGAATTGGAATTAATCAGAAATTCATTTTCATTCTTATTGAGATCGTTGGGTTCTCTCTTGAATGAGCCCTTACAACTTTCAAAATTGGTCATAAAGGAAGAAAATCGATCAAACACCTGTTATTACAAACAGACTTCACTGTCAATCACCTTGTAACTCGATCACAGGTTTGGGATTGTAACAAATTGGTATCAGAGCTGCCAGTTATGGGTGATTCCTCAAACAACTTAATGGTTCAGTTTGAGACGTTCATGAAGATGTACCAGGAGCATCGCCAACAAGATCTAGCAGAACGAGAGCAGTTATCAGTCCGCATTGAAGAACTATCTTGGGAGTTAACGACGACCAGGTTAGAGGGTCAACAGGGAGAAAATGCAAGCGTGAATCTGGGTTATAGGGGAAATCACCAGACGGGGATTCAAGTGGAAGGGCGTGCATCCATGCCCAGATACAGCCGGCTGGAATTTCCTCTTTATGATGGAAAAAATGATCCATTGGCTTGGCTGAGCCGTTGTGACCATTTTTTCCGACACCAGCATATCCTAGAGGAAGAGAAGGTCGAGATTGCTTCATATCATCTGGATGGGGATGGTCAAGTCTGGTTTCTCAAACTAGAACGAGACCGACCAGGAATTTCGTGGGAAGAGTTCAAACGACAATGTCATCTTCGTTTTGGTCCAACAATACAGGGCAATAAATTGGGAGAGCTGTCGAAATTATGACAAGGGAGTACTGTGGAAGAATACCAACGGAGATTTGAACAATTGGTAGCCCGAGCAGGCCCACTCACTACAGATCAAGAGGTGGAGATTTTCATTAGTGGGTTGATGGACTATATTGCTATTGAGGTTGAATTGCATAGGCCCTGAGATCTCACCAGTGCAATGAGCCTTGCTCGTTTATATGAGAGAAGGGGTGGAGCCAAAAGAGTGATGTTGCCTGCAATTAAATCATCTCCCATTCCACAATCAGTTCCTTCACCACAGAGAGCTTTTAAACGCCTGAGTCGCGCGGAAATGGAGGACAGAAGAGCCAAAGGTTTATGCTTCAATTGTGATGAAGTTTTCACACGGGGCCACCAATGCAAACGACTGTTCTGGTTAGACGGGGTAGAAGAATCCATCCAAGATGAGGTTGCAGACCAGAACCTAGAAGAAGAAATTCCACCAGAAATTTCATTATATGCCATCACTGGGAGCAGCGCCGATGGCAAAACAATGAGAATACAGGGAATCCTTATGCAGAACAATTTATTGTTTCTTATTGATTCTGGAAGCACGCATAGCTTCTTGGATTCCAAATGGATCACCAAGCTGGGTCTTTCTTGTATTAAGAAGAAGGGATTGTAGGTGGTGGTGGCGAATGGAAGCAAGGTCAAATGCCTAGGTCAATGTCCACATGTTCCAGTTTTACTAGGTAATCAATTACTGCATATAGATTTCTATATGTTCACCTTGAATGGAGTTGATGCTGTGTTGGGTGTGAATTGGCTGCAAACATTGGGTCCGATCTTATGGGATTTTGCGGCACAATCCATGGTTTTTAAACAAAATGGCAGAGTACTGGAGTTAAAGGGAACCGAGAGTACACAATCTTCCCAAATTGCAGAGCTGAAGGCAACAGAATTGGAGGATCACACTGATGCGTGTCTTGCCCAATTATTGCTGGAATTTGATACTGTCTTTCAAGAGCCAAAAGGCCTTCCTCCAGTGAGGTCGTTTGATCACCGCATCATCTTAGAACCAGGAACTCATCCTGTTGTGGTGCGCCCCTATCGCTATCCACATGTGCAGAAAGACGAAATTGAAAGACAATGCAAGGAGATGTTGGAGCGTGGTATAATCAGGCCAAGTCAATCACCTTACTCTTCTCCAGTACTGCTGGTGACCAAGGCAAATCATACATGGCGATTTTGCGTGGATTATAGGGCTTTAAATGCGAAGACCATCAAGGATAAATTTCCAATTCCGGTAATTGAAGAGCTCTTAGAAGAATTGCATGGTGCTACTTACTTCACAAAACTGGATTTGTATTCCGGATATCATCAAATCAGAATGTGTGCGGCAGATGTGGAGAAGACAGCCTTTCGCACACATCACGGTCATTTTGAATTTTTAGTGATGCCCTTCGGCCTCACTAACGCACCCAGCACCTTCCAGACTTTAATGAATGAGGTATTCCAACTATACCTCCGCAAATTTATTCTGGTGTTTTTTGATGATATCCTTGTATACAGTCATTCTTGGGCTGATCATTTGGCACACTTGAGACTGGTCTTCGAGATTTTGGCTACCCAACAGTTGTTTCTCAAACGTTCCAAATGTTGCATTGGTCAATGCCAAGTGACCTATCTTGGCCATGTGATATCACGGGATGGAGTGGCAGTAGACAAGAGCAAGATTGTTGCCATGCTGGATTGGCCTAAGCCGGCAACAATCAAAGGCTTACGTGGATTTTTGGGTCTTACTGGCTACTACCATAAATTCGTGCAAAATTATGGAACAATTGCAAGTCCACTCACAGCTATGCTGCGCCGTGATTCCTTCACCTAGACAGATGATGCAACCCAAGCCTTTGAGCAATTGAAACTGGCAATGATGTGTACTCCAGTTTTGGCACTTCCAAATTTCAATATTCTCTTTATACTGGAGTGCGATGCCTTAGATTCAAGTATGGGAGCTGTATTACAACAGGAGGGGCAGCCTGTGGCCTATTTCAGTAGACCTTTAGCATCTCGCTATAAGGGTCTACCTGCTTATGAGAAGGAGCTCATCGGATTGGCTAAAGCTGTGCAACATTAGAGGGCATATTTATGGGGTCGTCATTTCCTAATTCGCACAGACCATTACAGCCTCAAATTCTTACTGGATCAACGCATAATCACTTCCCCACAACAGCATTGGTTGAGTAAATTAATGGGTTTTGATTTTGCAGTTGAATATCGTGCAGGAAAGCATAACATGGTAGTTGATGCCTTATCACGCTGCTTGGAAGACAACCCAACTCTGGCTGCTATTTCAATTCTCGGCATCCACGTTTTCAATGCCATTTGGCAGGAGATAAAAGACTCTGCACAATTGCAAGCACTGTTGCACAATATTGAAATTGGGGATGCCGTGGGACCATGGGAATTTAAAGACGGGCTGATTTTCCTCAAAAAGAGAGTCTATCTCTTGGCCAGCTCTCCTCTCATTCCTTCGATTTTGGCAGATGTCCACAACAATGGTCATGAAGGTTACCAAAAAACACTGCATCGCATTAAAAGGGATTTCTATTGGCAGGGCATGAAGCCTACGGTGCAGACCTTTTATTCGTAACTGTCTTGTCTGCCAAACACATAAGTCTGAACACCTCAGTCCAGCTGGACTTCTTCAACCTTTGCCAGTTCCACTTCAAATCTGGTCAGACATTTCCATGAATTTCGTCGAAGGCTTGCCACCATCCCACGGGAAATCGGTCTTATTGGTGGTGGTAGATTGGTTTTCTAAATATGCACATCTCCTCTCCCTGGCTCATCCATTTACTGCTGTCAGTGTTGCTCGGTTGTTCTTCGACAACATTTTCAAACTTCATGGGTTGCCTGAAACAATTGTCAGTGATCGGGATGTCACTTTTACCAGCCTATTTTGGACTGAGTTATTTCGTTTAAGAGGCACAAAGCTGGCTTTCAGCTCGGCTTATCACCCACAAAGTGACGACCAAATTATTTGATAATTTCATCCATATTTATGTAGTGTTTTGCATATGTTTTATGTATAAAATGCCTTCATATTCTTTGTTTTATATTTTGAAGGCATTTTTGGATGAAAGATGCAAAAAAGAGGTAATTGGAGGTGATTGACAGATTTGACCTTCAGTCGGTGTTTTGTGCACAGTGGAAGCTCTAGAGATCGAAATGAAGTGATTCCAGTGACATTCAAAAGCTAACATCCATAAATTTATGGAAAGCTAAGGAAAAGAAATAAAATAAGGAAGATCATGGAAATCGCAGCCTTCAAAGTCAAATCTTGCAATCTGCCGATATTGACCTTTGTCCATTCCAACTTCAATATCTCGAGCTACAAAAGTCCGATTGATGCAAACTAAATTTTAGTGGATTCAGGACTCCAAGGCCTATAAACAATCCAAATTTCAGCTCAAAAATATGTGATATGAAGGAGATATGAATTTTACAAGGGACAACTAAATTCTGCCAACTTAAGGAAGGACTATTTTGTAAAATAGACACTAGGGTTTCTAAGCATATATAAAGGAGAAGAGGGGCAAGGAAGTGGCGGCCGCACAAAAGAAAACACAAAATCTTCCTCATCCAAACCCTAAATCATGTGTTCTTCCATCTTTTTATTTAGTTGTTCAATAAACATGCAAGGCTAGACTCTTTTGCTTGGTTGCAAGGACACGAAAACCTTCAGATTTCAAGAACTGTGAGATCTATTTTTACCTCAATTTTTCAGTTTATATGATGAATATGTTTGTTCTCCTATGCTTATTTTCGTATGATTGTTTATTTAATTGCTAAGAGCAGACTCGAGGTTATTATTGTAGACAATCAATTGCTAAGTTTGATATCAAAACCGGAGTTGTGGTATATGAACTTATGAAGCAACTAAGTTAATAATTGTAGCGGATCTATGTTATTAATCTTAGGGAGAACATTCAATCGAACTAAACATATATTTTGGACAATTATGTTTCTTAATCGATCAATTTATCTAGATTTTAATGCTGCCATTGAATCAAATTACTAGTGCGGACACTGTGGTTGTTTGATGGTTAGGGTAAGTTATACGGCGGATCCGTTAACGAACCAATTTTAAGAAGAGATAAATATTCAGAATATAAATTGATGTGTCGTTTCCATGATCAGTTCTTATTTCTGTAGGTGGATGTTGATTTGTGACCAAGGTTTGTTTTATTGATAAATTTTAGTTTTATATATTTTTCGCTGAGTTTGCTTTAGCCTAGCCTAGACAACTTCCAACCCCCCCAATTGCATAACATATAGCACGAAAATCTGAACTAAATCATCCTCGTGGGATCGATCTCTTGCTTGCTCTATACTATCTTGTTTGATTTGTTTTAAGCTAGGGTAATTAATTTGTGCGACCGCGACATCGCAACAAATTTTGGCGTCGTTGCCGGGGATGTGATTTTAGTTGATTCTTGTGTTCTTGTGTTGTTCTGTGATTTATTCTACTTGCTGTTATTTTTATTTATTCTAAAAAAAAAGAAAAAAGAAAAAGAAAAAAAAACATATTTGTGTTTGCGGCGGTACTGTTCAAAACAGATTTTTTGGTGGAATTAGGTATTGATCTTTTGTTTTCGGAAGGAAAACGACGTTTTGAGAAGAACTAGTGACAATAGGTCACTAGCCCCACACTACCGAGCTCAATTCCATCGTTTTCTAAGATTTCTGGACACTTTTAGTTTTCTAGCGTAGGATACTATTGTCTATTATGTTGTTTTCAATCTCTTGCGTGCTTGGTTTCTTTTGAGTTTTCTTTGCGATTTATGCGTGTAATCAAAGTCATCAAGTGCAGGTTGATCTCGAAATAGAAAACACTTTACGCAGGTTACGATAGGAAGCTCGCGTCAACATCATGGTTGGTGTACGACAACAAACACTCAAGGAGCTTGCTGCTCCTAACATGGAAAACCAACCATTGTGCATAAACATAGAAAGTAATGTGAACTTTGAACTCAAATCTGGTTTTATACATTTGCTGCCAACATTCAATGGTCTTGCAGGAGAAGATCCTCACACTCATCTCAAGGAGTTCCACATGGTTTGTGTTGGCATGAAACCGAATGGAGTTGAAGAGGAACAAGTTAAGTTGAAAGCTTTTCCTTTCTCTTTAAAAGGGGCAGCGAAGGCATGGTTTTTTTCTAATCTCCCAGGTTCCATTAACACTTGGAATGGCATGAAGAAGATCTTCCTTGAAAAATATTTCCCTAGCATCTCATGGAGAAACACTCACCGAGTATTGGGAAAGATTTGAGCTATTGTGCATTCAATGCCCTCATCATCAAATACCTGATCAACTACTCATTCAATACTTCTATGAAGGATTGATGCCTACTGACCGTAGTATCATTGATGCTGCAAGTGGAGGGGCATTGGTAGATAAGACAACCGGTGTTGCACGCCAATTAATCTCAAACATGGCAGCCAACTCGAAATAGTTTGGCACCCGTGGAGACTTCTCAAACAAACGAGTGAATGAGGTAAGTATTTCTAATCTTGAGAATAAAGTTAATGATCTTACTTCTCTTGTGCGTTCTTTGGCTTGTGGAAATGTACTGCAGGTAAAAGTTTGTAGCATATGCTCACTACAAGGACATGCTTCGAATATGTGCCCAACAATGCAAGAAGATTACATGGGGCAAGCTAATGCGGTTGATGGAACATTCAATGGACAACCCCAATGCAATCAAGGCAGACAGTTCCATTCATGATGATCTTCGTGAGATGATGAAAACTTTGGCTTCTAATACTGTTACCTTGCAACAAAATATCATGTCTTTTCAACAAGAAACAAGGTCAAGTATTCACAACTTGGAAAAGCAAATGGGGCAAGTAGCTTCAAGTGTAGGGAAATTGGAAGCACAAATAAATGGAAAGTTGCCCTCCCAAGCATTGAATCCAAAAGAGAATGTTAGTGCTATCATGCTGCGAAGTGGGAAAGAACTTGAAGAGAAAAAGTCGAAACAAATTGAGATGGAGGAGGAAGAAGAGATAGAAACTGAATTGAGTACAAAGAAAGAACATTCCCCCCCTCCACAAACAGAAACAAAGACAAACACTCCAAAGGTAACTTTTCACTCAATTAATTCCAGTTATAAAACAAATCCACCCTTTCCTGTGAGTTCTTCTAGGTCAAAGAAAGAAGACAGAGAAAAAGAGATCTTAGAGGTTTTCAAGAAAGTGGAACTGAACATTCCTTTGCTTGATGCTATCAAGCAAATTCCCAAGTATGCAAAATTCTTGAAGGAGTTGTGTACTACCAAGAGAGCTTTCAAACTGAAAGGTCATGAAACGGTAAGTATGGGTGAAGTTGTATCTGCCGTTGTTCAAAAGAATCTGCCTTTGAAACAAAAAGACCCAGGTGCGTTTACTATCCCATGTGTTATTGGTAATGCTAGTTTTAAAAGGGCTCTATGCGATTTAGGTGCATCCATTAGTGTCATGCCTAAACATATTTATGATTCTCTTAGTTTGGAGCCTTTGAATAAAACCAGCATTGTAATACAACTTACGGATCGTAGTTTTGTTTACCCACTTGGTGTGATAGAAGATGTCCTAGTCAAGATTGATAGCTTGCTAATTCCATGTGACTTTTATATTCTTGATATGGAGCATAATTCTTGTGATTCCAAAGTACTCCTATATTGTTTGGGAGACCGTTCTTAAAAACCCGCCAATACAAAGATTGATTGTGGTAAGGATACTTTGTCTATGGAGGTCGGAGATGAAAAGATTGAATTTAATTTTCATGATGCAATGAAATATCCTTATAGCAATGTTTATTCTATCACATGTTATGACAAAGTTAATAAGTGTGTGCAGCAAGTTTGTGATTTTAATTGTGTGGATGGATTAAGCGTAGCTTTGAGCTATGGTTATGATTTTACCAAATTGGAGGAGATTGAGAGGCACACATGTGCTCCCCCAAATTTGCACAAAGTAGCATTGGCTTTGCAAGCTTTGCAAACCGTTCCCCATGTTGAAATTACAGGTTTAGAAACCAATAAAGTATTGAAGGTCAATGGGCATCAATTGAAACCTTTCTATGAAAGTTGGACATCAGAAATCACCGCTTCTATAAAGAATGAGTATGCCATGCCACATGTCGAGCCAATGACAGAAAACACAAGCGCTTACTGGGAGGCAACCCAGCACAAAAGAAAACACAAAATCTTCCTCATCCAAACCCTAAATCATGTGTTCTTCCATCTTTTTATTTAGTTGTTCAATAAACATGCAAGGCTAGACTCTTTTGCTTGGTTGCAAGGACACGGAAACCTTCAGATTTCAAGAACTGTGAGATCTATTTTTATCTCAATTTATCAGTTTATATGATGAATATGTTTGTTCTCCTATGCTTATTTTCCTATTATTGTTTATTTAATTGCTAAGAGCAGACTCTAAATTATTATTGTAGACAATCAATTGCTAAGTTTGTTATCAAAACCGGAGTTGTGGTATATGAACTTATGAAGCAACTAAGTTAATAATTGTAGCGGATCTATGTTATTAATCTTAGGGAGAACATTCAATCGAACTAAACATATATTGCGGACAATTATGTTTCTTAATCAATCAATTTATCTAGATTTTAATGCTGCCATTGAATCAAATTACTAGTGCGGACACTGTGGTTTTTTGATGGTTAGGGTAAGTTATACGGCGGATCCGTTAACGAACCAATTTTAAGAAGAGATAAATATTCAGAATATAAATTGATGTGTCGTTTCCATGATCAGTTCTTATTTCTGTAGGTGGATGTTGATTTGCGACCAAGGTTTGTTTTATTGATAAATTTTAGTTTTATATATTTTTCACTGAGTTTGCTTTAGCCTAGCCTAGACAACTTCCAACCCCCCCAATTGCATAACATATAGCATGAAAATCTGAACTAAATCATCCTCGTGGGATCGACCCCTTGCTTGCTCTATACTATCTTGTTTGATTTGTTTTAAGCTAGGGTAATTAATTTGTGCGACCGCGACATCGCAACAGAAGTGGTTAACCGCACCATTGAAAATGTATCTTCGTTCTTCACGAGCGATCGCCCACGACGTTGGTTACAGTGGCTACCTTGGGTGGAGTATTTTTACAATACTAGTTTTCATTCTTCCCTGAAGGCAACACCTTTCGAGGTGGTCTATGGTCGACCTCCCCCAATCATGCTTTCTTATTGTCCTGGGTTGGCTAAGTTAGAAGCTGTGGACCAAGAATTACAGAACAAGGACTTGGTTCTTCAAGACCTTCGTAACCGTTTACTTCAGGCTCAGAATTCCATGAAATCGAGGTATGACACTAAACACCGTCCTGTTCAATTTGAAATTGGTGATCAGGTTTTGCTTAAACTACATCCACATCGCCAACTCAGCCTCATGTCCACTAAATTCACCAAATTGTCTCCCGGTTTCTATGGCCCTTTCCCAGTTATCCAAAAAATTGGAACGGTAGCCTACAAGCTTGAGTTACCTTCTACATCCAAAATTCACCCTGTTTTTCATGCTTCTTGTCTTAAGCCTTTTCATGGGAATTCTGTGCCCATTGAACCCACTCTACCAGTCCTCACTAACGGTGAAATCCAACCTTTGCCCAAAGCTATATTGGATTCACGTGTGTTACGTAATGAGCGACAAATCCTAGTTCATTGGGAGGGATTGTCTCCTGCTAACTCATCTTGGAAAAATGTTTCTTCATTTCAACATCGATTTCCTTCTTTTTCACTTGTGGACAAGTGCAGCTTTAATGGGGGTAGTAATGTTATGGACACAAGCAGTTAATTACAAGGACGTGGCAAATGGCAGTTATGATGGCAGTTATCCAAGCATCCAAGCATCCTGTTTTAGCTTACAAGTTCTTATGGTAGTTTTCAATTACGAACATGGGAATTGGAATTAATCAGAAATTCATTTTCATTCTTATTGAGATCGTTGGGTTCTCTCTTGAATGAGCCCTTACAACTTTCAAAATAGGTCATAAAGGAAGAAAATCGATCAAACACCTGTTATTACAAACAGACTTCACTGTCAATCACCATGTAACTCGATCACAGGTTCGGGACCGTAACAGTACCTTTCAGCATCAAGTTTAGCCATCATGACATGACTCCTCAACTCCTTTAGATTAGTAGTAGACTCAACAAATTGAGGCATAAGCTCAACACTTCTTGCTCACCAAGGTGCATACCCAAGAATCAACACAAACTTATTTTGGTCATTAACGCTTTTCACATTATGACTGTTCAGCTCAAGAACTATCCTCTGTGCTTTGGACAACACTTCAGCCTCCTTCTGTTGCTCTTCTCCTCCCACTCCTTGCTCATGAAATGCTATCAATTCTTGTAAATAACTATCAACACCTCATTATCAGTTTCAATTGTCGGGTCTTCATTGGCAATAACAAAGATGGTAAAAGTGAGTAAAAAGAAGATGGTGGCGGTGAAAACTATGGATCTTGAGGTGGGTTTCGCGCGAAACATGCTGGTTTTTTTAATATTTTTAAACAAAAACTATTTTTCTAAAAACCACTACTGTAATAAATAAGAAGGTAAAACAACTCGTGTTTTCACTATATCAATAGAAATAAATTACTATGGACTGTAATAACACTATTTTAACTCTTAGTGTGTTTAAATTTTAGCTTTGGACTCAGGGGTATTTTGAATTTTTTCATGGGACTGGTTGATATTATCTGAATGCTTTGGGGTGTTCATCTCTTACAAGTATTTTTGCACCGTAAAAATATGATTTTACCCCTACCAGCAACCAACGAACAATTGCCTACCTGGAGGTATTTTTGAATTTTTGTATTCTGGTCATAGTAGAATAACCATATTACCCTTAAATAAGACAAAAACCAAGAGTTGCGTGCAAGGGTGGTTTATGGCATTTCACATTTTTTGAAAACAGTATAAATATATATATGCCCTCAAAAAAGATAAAATTCAAGAGTTAGCTGGAGGGGTGTATAGGTAATTTCTCAATTTTTGAAATTATTATTATCTTCAGAATACCGTGGGCGCGTTTGACTGACGCGCCAACGAGTTTCTTCCTCACGCTCCCTAAGACAGCGCATGTGGTGACATGCGGTGGTGGAAAATGTTCATCCAAAATCTCACATGACGCGTTGCCATTTCCTTTTCCTCATGGTGGTGCGTATGGCGTGTCAATGTAGCCGGAAAACGTGACAGTAGTCGATTGATCTTTTTTCCCTTCTCTCTGATGTAGCCTAAATTAGACGAAAGTCTCCTTGATTTATGATATTTTCATTTCAATCTCTGATCTTTTGATTGTTTTGTATAGTCCTAATTTCTATGATATAAGTTTCATTTGTTTCAATTTTGTCCTTCAATTGAAATTAGTTATATATTTCATTTTCATTTTGGTCCTTATTCTTTTAATTTTGGATTTGGTTTTAAATCCCTTAATATATTTGATATAGAAGTTTGATTTTTTTCAATTTTATCCTTTTATTGAAATTGATTATATATTTTGTTTTCATTTCGGCCCTTATATTTTTATTTTAGTTTACTTTAATTCCTTTATTTATTTTTATATATTTCTAAAATAGTCCATATTTATGTCCATGTTTATATGTATATGTTCTTAGTTTTTGTTTTTAATTTTTATTATTTTCTCTTTTGTTGAGATTGTATTTTTTTTATTTAGTCCTTAAATTTTAATTTGTGTTGGTGATCATTTGAAAATTGATATTTCTTATTTTTTTTCCTTTTTTCTTTTTTTGTTCTTCAAGTCAAATGATTTTTTTAAGCTAATAATATTTTTTTTTATTTTGTCGTTGTTTTTTACTATTTTGTTAAAGTTTTTAGATTTTTTTATTCTTGAAGGTAATTATGTTTTTTCCATTATTTATGCAATAATTTTTTTTTCTTGCTTGCTTTTTTGTTGAAAGTTTTTTGAGCTTTTTATTCCTCGGGGATAATTTAATAATTTTTATTGTTTTAGTAGTAATAGTAATATAATTTTAAGTGTTTTAATAATGATAATAATAGTGACATTATTAATCATAATGATAATAGAAATTGTAATGGGTATAGTGCTTATGGTGCTATAATCAAGGATTTGATGGTAATACTAACAGTAACTCATAAAATAATATAAAGAATATCAATAATGACAAAAAATAATAATAACAACAATACTAATTATAATTTAAATGATATTAGTAAAAATAATGGTGTGGTTATTATAATGATTATTGTCATAATATTGACAATGATTATAACAATAATGATGGTAACAATGATAATATTGCCAATAATAGTTAGAATATTGATTATTTACAATAATAGTTATAATAACAACTATAATAATTGTCACAATTATGATAATAATAATGACAATAATAATCAAAATTCATTAGTCGATATTGTTTTTGTTAAAAAATGACTTTTATAGTTTTTTTATGTATGATATTTCAAATTTAATATAATATAAACAAAATATACAAAGCCACACATAGACAAAACAGGTGGAAAAATTAGGTCAAATTATCTACAATAAAAAAATATATGAGTCACTTGCCCTGCGCTTTACCACAGCCAGAACCAAAATTTTTAACATGTAAGAAAATATAAATGGTCCTAGATTTTCTTATAATGCCATACATTTGAGCGAAAATAATCAACCTACAAAACATTTTGATTATTTATCTTTTATATATATTCATTTTATTATGTATAAGACATTTAAAATAATGATAATGATTATTTTTAAGGTATTTTTTCTTAAAAATATGTGAGGCTAATTATATATTTTGATATTTTTTAATATTGTCACCTTAAAATATATATAAAAAATGAACTAAGTTTTTTTTCAATCTCAAATTAAATTAATCTTAGTGCTCTAAAATACTTTTAATATAATAATATCAATAATAATTCTTAAAAATAAATAAATAGTTTAATTTATCTTTAAATAAAAATAACTTTAAACTAAAAAATATACCAAGTCACACATAGATAAAAAAAGATGAAAAAAATAGAAAGATAACACATCACTAACAACAGAAAATTTACTATACATATATAAAATAGATTTTCATTCTCATTCTACGCTACCAAAGTTAAACTTATTTTGTTTTTTTAATACAAACTGTATTTAATACAAAGATAAATTGCAATAAAAATTAAAAGTCAAAACTAAAAATATAGATACATAAATACAAAAAATAATAATTAAGAATTATCCTACAAAAACCAAAAAAAATAAAGGGATCTAAATTAAACCAAAAATTAAAAAAAAAACCAAAATATAAAACAAAAATTATATATATTGAAACAAGACATTTTTTTTCACCGCAAAACGCAGGCTAATGGCTTGTTTTATTTATTTAGACAGAGAACCATCTTTATTTATATGACCATAGATTAGTTAGTCAATAATTAATCCTATCCATTGATCACTAGTCGTTAGTACAAAACAAAATCTGGCATAACGGATTTTGTTAGTCGACGGGGCACGTTCCAGTTACTTATTCTCTCTTTTTCCTGATCTTGAAGAAGGGCCAAATTCGGCGGTGAAATAGAATAGAAAGGAAAATAAAAGAAAAGAAAATGGGAGGGATCTTCGAGTATTTTGTAGCGTGTGGGTTGGGTTCGGAGATGAGAACTATGGATGGAAACAAAGGATATCATGGAATGCGAGTGTTGTATTTACCTTTTCTACTCAATCAATATCCTCTAGGTAATCACTCTCTTTATCCTTCGCTGCCTCCTCAACTCCCAACTGTATGCCCGTTGCCCCCCTTTTTTTTTGGGTCTGATTTTGATTATTTAATTATTGGTGTGCGGCAGTGTGTGCTTCCTACTGGTGTAGAGTTTTTTTTTGTGGGTCTAATTTTGATTATTTAATTATTGGTGTGCGACAGTGTTTGCTTCCTGCTGGTATAGAGTTTTTATTTGTGGGTCTGATTTTGATTATTTAATTATTGGTGTGCGGCAGTGTGTGTTTCCTGCTGGTGTAGAGTTTTACCCGTCGGGATTCGAATCAAATGATTCTTCCACATTTCCAAAAAGTTAACCCCATTGTTTTTACTGGTAACGTTTTTCTTTTATTCTGTCAGCTATTTATTTAGTTCACAATTAAAGTTTGCAGTAAATTAAATTTGTTGTATTATTGTGAATGGGTGGAATTTTGCCAAGTTGTTCTTTTGCTTGAAACTCTGAAGTATAAAAGCATGCAGCATGATCCAACATATGTTTATAAAAGCATGCAACTAACATAAATTTTGGATCCATCACCCTTTGCAGTGAATCTGCCTTGTTTCCCGCTCTCCTAGGTATTCTTAGAACTGCAATGGAGGAGTTATTTGCACTTTGCTTTTCCTAAGTATCTTAAGTTATGGAAGGCTCTCTGATACGGTCAGCAATAGGTGATAATTGGGACTTTACTAACTTTTTGGCCTTTTCCTGGTATACATGCACGAATGACTCTACCTTTACAACATCAAAATATGAATTAATAGTTATAAGATGTTATGGTATGGATAAGTTTATCAGTTCATTAAAAAAATGGAATTCAATTGTATCCTTTTCATTTCATTAATGGTGTCAGCTCTAATTTCAGCAAGCCATTATGGGATGTTATATCATACATGGTCTCCAATGTACCTTTACCTACTCCTGGAAAGGACCTGGTTGTTTTCCATTGAGAATTGCCTGCTTTCCGTGGAGGCTCCACCCAAAGATGAACTCCCCCATGTTAAGGTATGACTTCCTCTCCTTCAGTTTTGTTAGCTGGATTCTGCCTTTGCTGATTGTTTGGTGTAGTGAAGGGTTAACATAAATTCACATTATTATACAGTAAATGAGTTTTGATTTTGCTGAATGCAGATATCATTTCAGCCATTGGTACAGTAGTTTGGATGTGGACAACTTGCTCAAACTTCTTACTGCTGTTTTACTTGAAAGGAGAATTTTACTTTGTTCCAACAAGTATCTCTCTTAACCCTGCAGAGATAATAAATTGTTTAAGAGAAGAAATCAAATTTAATTACCATTTATTTGATTCTCTTAACTATTCCCACTACATTGAAAGTTTTCGAAGTCACCCAGGGGGTTTGTTTGCATGCTTATTAAAACTTGTGCATTGGTTTTATTGGTCAATTTTCTGAATCATCATTTGCTCAACTTTAGGTTCCTGATTATGTATTAATAACCTTGAATTCTGCTTCAACTTTGTTATGTTATGCATATAAGAATGATATGGTGAATTTCAGTTAGTGATGTTGGGTATGTAATATCTTTTTAAATGCACACTAAATGGCAGAGATGACTTAGGGTTGTGCAAGGATCCATGGGTGTGTATTATTAGAGGTGAAGTATATTGTTGGTTTGATTATTATTTAGTTGAACCAATCTTGTATGCTTTGTTTACCACTATCAGAATATTTTTTGAATTTGATTTCTTGGGAATATTAGAGGAGTCAACATCAAATATGTTATTGATAATTGGCGTGGTCTTCATTTAGATGTATTTATGTGCTGCTCTAGCCACTAGCTCCCATTGTTTGATTACCTTCTTTTCCAATTTTTAATCCCTAGGTTCATGTACAATTAAGAAAAAGTAAATTAGAAATTTAATGGATCTATTTTTGTCATGAGCATTGGATTTCAATTATCATGATCTGAAATGCATTGGATTTCAATTATCATGATCTAAAATTTCTAGTCAGCAGTCTTTCTGAAGATGGAAATTCTGTAAAAATCTTAAAAAGACTCGTTTTGAAATTAAACATATTCAAATCCTTTTCATATATACATGCTATCTTACTCAAGGCCATAAGCTATGCTAAACTGTTTTTGCATTCTTTACCAAAGCAATTGTTTATTTGCAAATTCTTGATTTATCTTATCAAGAATTTCACTATATTCTTAGTACAATTTGTTCAAATAATACTTGCTAATATCTTTTAATTTTTTAATTATACTATATTCAACTTCTAATGCAGGTATTCACTTTTAACCCTAGCATTAGAGGCCATCTGTCATTTGATTTATCCCTTTACGTGGTAGGTGAGTTTTAATTATTTGGAAGTTCACTGCTCATTTACCAAACTAGAATATCACTTCTAGGTTTATCTTCTTATGGTGGAGCCTTTTTTCATCTTCCTAGATGAAAATTACAGCTGAAATGTTTTTCTTTCTCTAAATTACAGCCTTTTTTCTTTCTATATTTATATCTTCATGTGATTCTCTTATCAGCTCACTTCTAATTATTTTTATGCTTGTTGTGCTGAAGCATGTCTACATTCTGTAATTATTTCTCAGTGGAGTTGACTATATTGATGCTCCTACACCTTATATGATGGGTCTCCATTGATACACCTTGCAATGGATTGTAAGTTTTTTACTTAAAATTATGGTTGAATTACTTCTTTGGCTTAATACATGATGTCTTAGTTGTTTGTGTTTATATTTTATTTTTCTTTAGCAGGAATTTTGCAGCATTTTCTCTATCAGCTCTTTTGTGTCAGGGACAACTCAATTGAGTAGAATAATTTGAAAATGCTATGATATGGTTTCTAGTTTTGCTCAATAGAGATCACTGAGTTTTTGTTTGCCAGGTTATGCCCTTTATAGATGACTGTTACCTGCTTTGTAATCATTCATGTTTTTTTAGCCTCTACCTGCCAAAATACTTCATAAGAGAGTTTCATATTGCTCTTGAATTTTTTTTTGGTTAGGAACCTAATATATAATGACATGTCTGAGTTTGTGTAATCATTTTGCAGGGGTCCTCGAAGAGATCTATGCTATATGGAACATTCGAGAACTTCAATATTTTTTAGTGTTACCTGCTCCTTTTCTTTCTTTCTTGCCTTGGAATTCTGAGTTTGGGATGGCATCAAGCATTAATCTTTTAGTTTTTGAGTCTAGGATAGCATCAAGGAATGCCATGAAGTCAACAAAGAATTATAGCTCAGGACAAGCTTTCAAAAGAGGAGTCATTTTTCTTTTCCATTATTTTCATGATCTATCTTTGTTTGTTCCTTTCCATTGAACTTTCTTTCTTTCTTTCTTTCAACATTTTTGTTTATTTCCTTTTAATTTTTGAGATGGGGGTTTTTTTTTTTTCCTTCTAGTGTCTGGACTCTGCTTGCATGTGTTTCTAGGAACCCTAAGCTATCGAGGAACATATATGGACCGCAACTTAGATGAAGTGTTTGATTCATTACCTTACTCTCTTTTATCTACCTGTGTTTTTCTGTTTTGCTTTGGAATCTTTCTAGAAGCATGAATGGGAACAGTTTTCTTTATCACATGATGTTTTTGGAAGCGACCGTCTGTATTGATTTGTTACTGACTTCTATTTGTGTACTTTGCGATTGACTTTTTTGTTTTTCTGTTTGTATGTAGCTCCCAGGCCACTAATATAGATTTTTAATGCAAAACAGAGTATGTGCTTTTCAAGTACTCAAGGAATTGATTAACTTGGCATTGCTTTGGCTGCATCCTTTTGTTTTTAATTAGTGCAGATATTCTGGAGCTGATCATTTGACTACCACGGGCAACACATCTTTAACCTGGATTATTTTTGTTGGATCAAGGATTTTCAATTTTAATTTGCTTTTGTAGATTTTCATAAAATTTATACTGGTTTATCATTTGAGTTCAATTGTGTGTACTTTCAGGAGAGTATCAACTGTTTTAAGGAAGACTGTTGTAGTTCTTTGAGGCTTTGGACATGGTCTATTATCATCTTCTGTCAGCTTCATAACTGACCTCATCAATACAGCTGTTAGGTTTGCTCCTTTTTATCTCCATGTGCTTTTCAACTTTCAACTCGTGAGGATTTTCACCACAACTTGCAACGTGCTCTCTCATTTTGATGAAAACTTAATAGTTTCAACTTCTTACATCAACTCTAAGTTTTGCTCCCTCTCTGTGCTTTTTTTATGGGTTGTGACGGGTTATTTATATTCAATTTATGAGCTGGTAGTGATCATGTTTCATTATGGTTTCATGAATACTCGCAAGGCGTAAGATTGTCAAATGGTGTCCCCATCCATATCTTCATTAATTTGTTTTAATTTGTCTAGATGATTATGTTTTCAACAAGATTACAAAAAGTGTTTCCTAGCTGGCCTTATGATTTTCGATCAAGACAAGTGTTTCTTTACTTTTCTATTTCATTCTAGTCAACAAGAATAATTTCCTAAATTATAATTGCTATTTGAATTCCCCTTGCATGTTTTTCTAGGAAACCTCCAATTTACTAGGGAACATTTCCAGACTTCAATTTCCTTGGATTGTTAGATTAATTACCAACTCTTTTTTGTTATCTACATTTGTTTCTCTATCATTCTTGAGAATTTATGTGCTTAGTCTAAGATATCGATTTTGTGTCTTTCTAGGAGCTTGAAACCAAGCAATGGTCTTCACTACATCATGCTTTGGAATCCCTTGTCTCTGGATTTCATTTGCTACACAACTTCTAATTCAAGGTAACGATAAGATATATGCGTAAGATACTTTTCAAACTTGCATGAGAGATAATGTTTTGTTTAATTCCTTCTGTATGTCTTGTTTTATATATGCTGGTTAATTAGCTTGCATCCGAGTTTAATTTCATGTTCTTCTAGGAGTCTATGAAATGCTTTAGGTATTGCACGACATGATTTTTTATTTGGTAAATTTTGGGATCTATTGATGGTGGCAAAGAGTTAGGTATTCTTGCGAAATGTTTTTTTATTGCCCTATTTCATGCTAAGAAGTACTTGGTTCTTTCAATACTAGTTGGCTAAATATATTTGATGCATGAACAACGTTTGCTTCATGATCTCTTTATGAAGAAAATTAGTCTTGACTTCTTATATCGAGTCTAAGCTTTTGTCTACGTCTATACATTTATATATAAATATATATAGATTATACCATTCCATATGTTATGTATGTGCAATGTAACTTTGCTTATATCCTTTTCAGGGATTGTTACGTGATTTTGCCTTCTGATTTTAGAGAATTATATTTTCAATGATAGGTGTTTCCTAACTTGGGTTCTGATTTTAGATCAAGACTGTTTATTAACCTTTCTTTTACATTCTAGTCAACAAGTTTTAATTTTGTTCTTTGAGCGCATAAATGACCTCCTAAGGCTTGAGCTCAAATTTTTTGATTTTAGGATGGCATGAAGCATCAAGGAATGCCATAAAGTCAACAAGGAATTATAGCAGGAGAAAGCTTTACAAAGAGGAATCATTTTCTTTTCCATTATTTTCATGATCTATCCTTGTTGTTCCCTTCCATTCAACTTTCTTTTTTTCAACATTTTGTTTATTTTCTTTCATTTGCGTAGATGGTTTTGAACTAATGTCTGCAAGAATGTTGTTCTTTGAACTTTTGCTTAACTATGTTTTTTATCATGCAAATCCTCTACTTGTTTTAATAGAGCAGGGGTTAGAGTTCTAATCAAGCATCCTAGGGGATGGTGTAAAATTGTGATATGAAACTTCATCAACAATTGTGATGAAACCCAATAAGAATGATGGTTTAGAACCCCAAGATCGTGTAGACAAGATTGGTTGAGCCTTGACCCGTCACCTAACAAGATGAAAACTAAGACTACGAAAGATTGAAACGCCACACCTAGAAAACCTGAGAATCTCTCAATAATCAAGGTGATAAGTTTGGTTGTTTGAACGCCACAAGATTAACTTGATAAGTTCTAGTAGTTCTTTTAAGAACGAAGAGGAACACAAGACCTCATAAATATGATAATTTTTCTGAAAACATAATCTGCCTCATCATTTCGAAATACCCCTTTTTTTTTATTCTTGGAACAACCCTCCAAGAATAGGAAAAGTCATAACTAAAGCTTAAAAGAGTTCAAACAGTAACATAAACAAGTCCCCACGTTCTTAGGTCTCTTGGACTTCTAGAGACTATCATAAATAGCTAACTGACTAAATTCAATGTATTTAACATATGCATTTAACACCAACTTCATTTC
Source organism: Salix koriyanagi (assembly GCA_029228605.1). Lineage (NCBI taxonomy): Eukaryota > Viridiplantae > Streptophyta > Magnoliopsida > Malpighiales > Salicaceae > Salix > Salix koriyanagi. The sequence goes on along the minus strand of CM055331.1, from coordinate 7,856,659 downwards.
TCTAATTAATAACCTGGAAAGTCATCAAATCCATGCCCTTTGATGGTCGGGATCATCTTGAAACGTTTTTGCATAATTGTTACCCTTTTCAATTGCTTTGATGATGTGGACTAAGCCTTGATTATCATTTGATCCCATCTTGGTCTTTTTAGAATCAGCCCAAATCTCTTGGATTAGCCCATTTAGTGCTTCCTTGAAGCGTTTGGCTCTAAGTCTTGTAATTGGGCCACTAGGAAGTGACAAAGGGTCTTGTACGAATTCAGACGCATTCCCGAGTGTATGATCGATCATTATGTCCAGCTCCTTGGTTTGCATCAAATTGGAATAGGAATTCTCAACTTAGCGTAGTCTACTAATTCAATGAAAACTTTTTACTGGTTTTTCCAGTTTTAGTTCCAAGCATTTACAAATGCTCGTGTTGTTTTAACTCGACACAGTGGTCTACTAACTTTCACCATTAATGAATATGCCTCATTGGCTTATTTTTCTAAAACCAGTCACCTTGGTTCTTTTACTTAAATACATATCGGGTAATCGACCGGTCTTCCATCTTTTGATTTTTGTTGTTATTTGTATTTGCTGTTGTAGCTTGTACTTTGATTGTGCTTTGATTTATTTTTTATTTTTTTTTATCTTCAAGGTTCAAGTTATTTCTTTCCAAGGACAACCAAATGATGATGGTCTCCACAGTTGTAGAAGCACCAAATGACTTGTAATTTTTATTTTATATGACTTTAATGCCTTTTCTCAAGGATATCCTATCACATGTTATACGCTATGAATGAACTAACAAAAGCAGGGTGATTATTAGTGAAATAGAGTTTTATGAGGTTACCATTGGATATTCTTTTTCTTGACCTGGTATTCCTTTTATCTCAATATAAACTTTATTCGGTTACCTATTATTTTTTCTGAATCTTATTTTCTACCCATGACAAATGTTCTTGGGAGGATTTTCTTGACAAATTATAACATGCTCTCTATTTTGAAGAAAAAATATAGTTTTAACTTCTTATATCAAGTCTAAGCTTTTGTCTATGTCTACGTCTATGTTGTACATGTATATATATATATATATATATATATATATATATATATATATATATTATACCTTTATTTCATTCAATTTATAAGTTGATATTCATATGGTTTTTTTATGGTTTCATAAATATTCGCATGGAGTAAGATTGTAGGATCGATTGGGAATTTTTTTGGGTGCTCTATTCCATGCTAGAGGTGTTTGGTTCTCTCAATAAATTATCTTTATTGATAACTCTATGATTTTTGGAGATTATTGGGACGCTAATGGAGCATTTGAAATTTGTTGCTCGCCTCATTTGTTTTTATGTGACCGAATTCTTCTAGAAGGTGAATGCTTATGTCCTTTTTTCTTCATTTAAATTGATGGGGGCAATACTCCTTTGGTGGATTGTTTTTTATGTGATACCCTTTCCATATGTTATGTGCCATGTAGCTTTGCTTATTTCCTTTTCAGGTTTGTTATGTGACTTTGCCTTTAAAACATTCTTATTAATTTGGTGAACTTTTTGGTTAGTATGATTTTTGTATTTTGGTTGAGCTTTTAAAGTGGGTTTCTTATGTGATAATAGGTGTATTGGGACTTGGTTTGTGTTGAGATTGCTCTAGATTGGAAAGGATGATACCGACATGGTGGTTAATCCAATTTGTTAAATCATTATTGCAAATGTGCACAATCATGTGATGGTAATATGCTGCTTGGAATTTGTTGACTATCTCTTGCATCATCTGTGTTGAAAACAAAGTTGTTGAAATTTCTAAATGTTTGTGGCTGCTGCTCCTTGTGAACTGTTTTGTATGATCGTATTGATGCAATATGATTAGTTGCAGTGAGCTTGAGACTATGTGTTGAAAATGAAGTTGTTGTAATTTCTAATCCTTAATGTTGTTGCTCCTTATGAATTGCTTTGTATGATTGGTTGGTAGTGAACTTGGATTTTTGGTTCTTCGTTTCAGATTGTGGTGATGTGACCTGTTATTTGTCGACGTGTGATGCTGAAGCGAGCTTGAAGTTTTAAAATTATGTGGTTTGATATTATTCTTTGTTTTTGTGTTGAAAACAAAGTTGTTGGTGTTGAGATTTCTAATCGCTCATGGTTGCTGCTCATACATTGTTTTGTATGATGGTCTTGATGCATTGTGATAGGTTGGCGGTGAGCTTGAGACTATCTCTTAAATTGTTTGTATTTAAAATGAAGCTGTCGATGTTGAAATATCTAGTCATCCATGTTGTATTTTTTATCAAATGCTTGATTGTTGTCTGGGCTGTATTTTCTTTGTTTCTTTTATTATCCAAGTCTCCGGTTGTCTACTAGAATTTGCATTCTAGGCACCCTTCTTTCTATGTTTTGATAATAATCAGATAATAGATTCTTGGGGTTACCTATAGACTCTAAATCTGCAACTCATTTTTAAATTGTTCCTTCGCTTAATATCTTGTCTATTCCTCTTTATGTTTTTTTGGCTATTACATTTTGTTGGAGCATATGGACAAGGATGCATCATCTAGCTGGTAGGGATACTCACTACTAGGTTAGCAGGAGCTGACTTATACATCATGCATTGTGCAACTTCATTTTTTGATTTCAAAGGACCAATAGATACTAGTTGAATTTCTTATACTCTTCATGTAACGATAAATATTAACAGTTGATCTTAGTATCAACCACCCTCTACAATTTAAATTAAAATTTCATCTCTCTTGACGTTTAATTCCCTAAATAGAAGCTGTGGGAAATAAAGCAGTAGCTCATGATGAGATGAGATGAGATGATCCTGCAATTCAAAACAACAGGTATATTATCATGTCCTCATTGTTGCTGTGTATTTGCATTGATTGGCTTATCATGAAGGGTTTTGTCCTTCAAGCATGTCTAACATGCAAGTGTGGAATGAATAGTATGAGGAGAATGACTAGTTAACTGTAAGTTTGTGCTTGTCTTATCGACAAAATTATATTTCCAGAGGGTATAAGTGGTGAAGTTGTTCGTCATTTTGTCTATATGAGCTTATCAAGAAGCATGATTCTTTTTATTCATTTGATCTGAATATTTGACTCTAACAGAGTTTATGGGACCCATCTATTACTTTATGACTAGTCCACGCTCTAACTGTTTTTTTTTTTAATTTGCGGTGGGTAATGAATTACATGAACTAAGAGATTATTTTTTATATTAGTACATAATGCACCTATTGTGTCTTAACGTTCTTGTTTTCATTTAGTTTACAATTTCAGCTATTAATGTTAGGGCATGGCTAGTGTCTACTCTTTGCTTTCATAGTTTAACCTTGAAGTGTTTTTCAAGGAACTTATATGGACTATGATTAACCCATGAAATGCTTTTAACACTAAATTTGAGAGTTCAAGATTCAATTTCTATCATTTTTCCAGGAGCATGGGATTTTAAATGTATATGATGTTTCAGAACTTGAGTGGCAAAGTTTTTAAATCTAATTTTGCATTTTATACCCTTAGCTTCTTTATTTTACTTGGCATATGATTTAACATAGTATTGGATGGTGACGACAACAATAGTCATTTGATTTTAGGTTCTTGTAGCCCACTCTTCTCGTTTCGTTTCTTTCTTTTGTTCTTTTTGCTAATTAGTTTAGGGTTTTAGTGATGTGTGAAAACGATGTGTTTTTTTTTCTAGTATTTGAACTCTGCTTGCATGTTTTTCTAGGGATCCAAGTTATCAAGGAACATTCATGGATAGCAGCTTATTAGGTGGAGTGTTTGATTCATTACCTTATTCTCTTTTATCTACTTGCGTCTTTTTGTTTTGCTCTAGAATCTTTCCAAAAGTATGAATGTGAAACAATTTTCTTTATCACATGATGTTTTGGAGTTTGCAGTCTTATATTTTTTGTGGTTGCTTCTTTTGTTTTATTTTGTGCGGATAACATTTTGAGTGCTTAGTCTAAGATGAAGGTTTTATGTCTTTCCAAGAGCATATACTTGAAGAACGATACCATGAAACCTCTATTCGTTCGATTGTTGTTTGTTCTACATATGATTTTTTAACTATCTAAGCAATTATTGTTTCTACATTCGTTCACCATGTGAGGATTTTCACGACAATTACTGGTTTATCATTTAAGTTCAATTGTGTGTACTTTCAGGAGAGTATCAACTGTTTTAAGGAATTTTGTTGTAGTTTTTTGAGGCTTTGGACGTGGTCTATTATCACCTTCTACCAGCTTCATAACTGACCTCATCAATACAGCTGTTGGGTTTGCTCCTTTTTATCTCAATGTGCTTTTAAACTTCAACTCGTGAGGATTTTCACCACAACTTACAACATGCTCTCTCATTTTGATGAAAACTTAATAGTTTCAACTTCTTACATCAACTCTAAGTTTTGCTCCCTCTCTGTGCTTTTTTTATGGGTTGTGACGGGTTATTTATATTCAATTTATGAGCTGGTAGTGATCATGTTTCATTATGGTTTCATGAATACTCGCAAGGCGTAAGATTGTCAAATGGTGTCCCCATCCATATCTTCATTATTTTGTTTTAATTTGTCTAGATGATTATGTTTTCAACAAGATTACATAAAGTGTTTCCTAGCTGGCCTTATGATTTTCGATCAAGACAAGTGTTTCTTTACTTTTCTATTTCATTCTAGTCAACAAGAATAATTTCCTAAATTATAATTGCTATTTGAATTCCCCTTGCATGTTTTTCTAGGAAACCTCCAATTTACTAGGGAACATTTCCAGGCTTCAATTTCCTTGGATTGTTAGATTAATTACCAACTCTTTTCTGTTATCTACATTTGTCTCTCTGTTTTTCTTGAGAATTTATGTGCTTAGTCTAAGATATCGATTTTGTGTCTTTCTAGGAGCTTGAAACCAAGCAATGGTCTTTACTAAGTCGGATTCAGTTCGTTCAAGAACTAAAGAATGCAAGAATCACTCTCACACATAAACTGAAAAGTTCAGAATTAAAATTAATCAATGGCTGTCAAAACTTTTGGCTTACATGAGTTTAAGCAGTCTTTTAAAAACCTAACCCTAATGGACCCCTTATGTGGACTTAAATGAGTTCCACTCAAAACTGACCCAACATCCTAAATTGAAAAGCCCATGACTTAATCCAAGCAAACCTTGGATCCTAGCTGCAAACAAAGTCTTAATTAAGCCCAAACAAACCTTGGGCTGTAGCTAACTAACTTAAATAAAGTTCATAAAGTTTATTTATTCTCTTCCATCCAGCCCATCAATCCCATGTTTCCAAGTTGTAGTAGGATTCTTTTGGCTCATTTGTTGTCCTCACTTCATGACCCAAATAAAGTCGGGTTGGATCACTCCTACACATAGATACTTCAATGGTCCTTGCAATTATAACTTGGATGAAACCTTTAAAACCACAAATCAAGCTCACTAAGTCTTGTAACTAGACCACTTGTAAGTGATAATGAATCTTGTACATATTCAATTTCATTCTCACGTGTGTAGTCAATATGTACAGGCATCATGGCTTCAATAAACCCTTCCTTTGATGTCATCTAAACACCTCCGCCTCTCCTATATTCCAGAAGGGTAGAAAATATAAGCTTGGATTTTATTTTTAATTATATGATTTAGAGAGTAAAGCCTTATTCACACGAGCTCCACCATAGCAATGTTATTTTGTAGTCATAACATGTAAACATATTTACATATTTTTTAAAGACGACGAGTTGATACGACAGTTTTCAATGAGAATGTGTTAATACGATATAGATATATATACTTTGTTATACCTTAACACATACCATGGCATGATCTAAATCTGTCTTGGTGAATGAAAAAATGGCCTTACATTTGTCACGAATAAAATGTTATCGCATTTCTGTTTTACAACAAGAGCTCTCGAAAATTTCAGATGAAATGATTTTTCATGAAATTCCACACAGCCGAAGAAAAAAAGAGAGTTAATCCCATTAAACCACATGTCAAAGAAGACCATGGGAATCTGCACATGAACATTGTCCATTAACAAACTTATGAAGCCGCTTCCCATCTTTAATGATGATATATCGAGTGGTATGTGCTGAGACAACCTTCATAAAATCATGGCAATCCTTGCACATAGTGACACTCTTGATGACCCTAATTGGTGCACCAGTTGGCGTATTCAATAACCCAAATGTCACTGCCAACTTCTCACTGTGGTAAACAGTAGAAGAGAATGTCTTCTCTTCGGCTTCCTCTTCTTCATCATCAATTACCTCCACATTTTCTAATAGCTCGTACCCGAGACTCTTTGCTTTGTGAACCATGACTTAATCCAAGCAAGCCTTGGATCCTAGCTGCAAACAAAGTCTTAATTAAGCCCAAACAAGCCTTGGGCTGTAGCTAACTAACTTAAATGAAGCCTATAAGGTTAATTTATTATTTTCCATCCAGCCCATCCCATGTTTCCAAGTTGTAATAGGATTCTTTTGGCTCCTTTGCTGTCCTCACTTCATGGCCCGAACCCGAACCGCGAAACCCCAAACCCGAAACCCCGAACTGCAAAACCTTGAATCGCGAAACCCCGAACCTGAAACCCAGGTTCGCGAAACCCCGAACCTCGAAAACCCCCCAACCCCTAACCCCGAACCCGCAACCCCGAACCGCAAAACCCCAATCCCCAAACCTCGAATCCCCGAACCCCAAACACGAAACCCCGAAACCCAAACGCGAAACCCCTAAAGCCCAAGGCTTGTTTGGGCTTAATGAGAACTTTGGAGAGCACCTATCTCTAACTTCTCTCTAAAACAGCACATTATGACCCCCTTAAACCCCAAACCCTAAACCTCGGAACCGCGACACCTCGAACCCGGAATCCCGCAGCCGAAACCTCCAAACCCCGAACCCGAAACCCTGAACCTTGAAAACCCCGAACCCCTAACCCGAAACACCGAAACCGAACCGCGAAACCCCGAATGCACAACCCCGAACCGCGAAACCCTGAACCCCAAACCCCGAACCTCGAAACCACGAAACCTCGAAACCCCAAACCCCCCGAACCTCGAAACACCAAAACGTATACCCGAAACCCCGAACCGCCAAACCCCGAACCGTAAACCCGAAACCCCGAACCGAGATACCCCGAACCCGAAACCTAGGACCGCGAAACCCCGAACCTCAAAAAAACCCCACCCCTAACCCCAAAAACCCGAACCCGAACCGCAAAACCCCAAACCCGCAACCCCGAACCTCGAAACCCGAAACCCGAAACCCTAAAACGCGAAACCCTGAACCCAGAACGTGAAACCCCGAACCTTGAAAAACCCGAACCCGGAACCCCGAATCCGGAAACCTCGAACCGCGAAACCCGGAATCGGAAACCCGAAACCCCGAACCTCGAACCCGAAACACGTAACCCTAAATCGCGAAATCCCGAACCCCGAAAACCCCGAACCCAGAACGTGAAACCCCGAACCTTGAAAAACCCGAACCTGGAACCCCGAACCTGGAAACCCCGAACCCGGAAACCCCGAACCCGGAAACCCCGAACCGCGAAACTCGGAATCGGAAACCCGAAACCCCGAACCGCGAAACCCCGAATCGGAAACGCGAAACCCCTACAGCCCAAAGCTTGTTTGGGCTTAATGAAGACTTTGGAGAGGACCTCTCTCTAACTTCTCTCTAAAACAGCACACTATGACCCCCTTAAACCGCCAAACCCCGAACCCAAAACCACGAAAAGCAAAACCCTGAACACCAAAACCTCGAACCGCGAAACACCGAACTCGAAACCCCGAACTTCAAACCCTAACACCCCGAACCGCGAAACCTCGAACCTCAAAACCCCAAACCTGTAACCCAGAACATCGAAACCCCCAACATCGAAACCCCAAACCGCAAATCCCCAAACCTTGAAACCCGGAACCCTCAACCCCGAACCGAAACCCTCAACCCCTAACCCCTAAACCTGCAAACCGAAACCCCGAACCTCGAACCCCGAACTCGAAACCCCGAACCTGGAAACCCCGAACCCGAAACCCAAAACCTTGAAACCCCGAACCTCGAAAACCTGAACAGCAAAACCCTGAACCGTGAAACCCCGAAAACCCAAACCGCGAAACCCCGAACCTCGAAAATCCGAACAGCAAAACCCCGAACCGTGAAACCCCGAAAACCCAAACCGCGAAACCCCGAACCTCGAAAACCCGAACAGCAAAACCCCAAACCGTGAAACCTCGAAACCCCGAACCGCGAAACCCCGAACCGGAAAACCGAACCGCGAAACCCCGAACCGCCAAACCCCAAAACCGAACCCCGAACCCCAAACATGAAACCCCGAAACCCAAACACGAAACCCATACAGCCCAAGGCTTGTTTGGGGTTAATGAAGACTTTGGAGAGCACCTCTCTCTAAGCTCTCTCTAAAACAGCACATTATGACCCACTTAAACCCCAAACCCCGAACCTAAACTCGAAAATCCCGAACCCCGATCCCTTAATACGATACCCGAAACCTTGAACCTCGAAACCCAGAACCCGAAACCCGAAAATTGAAATCCCGAACCAGAACCCCCAACCCCTAAACCCAAAAATCGAAACCCCGAACCCGAAACCCCGAACCTCCAAACCTCGAACCCAAAACCCCGAACCTCCAAACCCCGAACCCCGAACCTTGAAACCCCGAACCGCGAAACCCCGAACCGCGAACCTCAAAACCCCGAGCTCGACACCCCGCCCCTCGAAAACCCACAACCCCGAACCCGTAACCCCGAACCTCGAACCTCGAGACGCCAAGCCTGAAACCCCAAACCCCAAACCCTCAATGCTAAACCGGAAACCCCAAATCCTCAACGCTAAACCCGAAACCCTGAACTCGAACCTGAACCGCGAAACCCTGAATTTCGAAAACCCCCAACCCCTAACCCGAATCCCCGAACCCGAACCACGAAACCCCGAACCCGCAACCCCAAACCGCGAAACCCCGAATCTCCAAACCCCGTACCGGAAATCTGAACCGCAAAAAACCCAAACCCCAAAAAAGAAAACCCGAACCTCGAAACCCTGAACCGCGAAACCTCGAACCTCGGTACCCCGAACCTGAAACCCTAAACAGCGAAACCTCGAACTCGAAACTCCGTACCCGAAACCCGAACCCGAAACCCTAAACAGCGAAACCTCGAACTCGAAACCCCGAACCACGAAACCCCGAACCCGCAACCCCGAACCGCGAAACCCCAAATCTCGAAACCCCGTACCGGAAACCTGAACCGCAAAAAACCCAAACCCCAAAAAAGAAAACCCGAACCTCGAAACCCTGAACCGCGAAACCTCGAACCTCGGTACCCCGAACCCGAAACCCTAAACAGCGAAACCTTGAACTCGAAACTCCGAACCCGAAACCTCGACCCCTGAATCCCTGACCCCGAAAACCCGATCCGCGAAACCCCGACCCCGAATAGCGAAACCCTGACCTGCGAATCCCCGAACCTGAAACCGCGAACCTACAATCCTGAACCCCAAACGCGAATCCCCGAACCCCCAATCCCGAACAGCTGATCCCCGAATCTCAAACTTGTAAACCCCGAGCCCGAAACCCCGTACCTCGAAACCCCACCCGTCAAAAACCCACAACCCCGAACCACGAACCCACGAACCTCGAGATGCCGAGCCCGACATCCCGAAGCGCGATACCCCGAACCCGAAACCCTGAACCCTGAACCCCGAAACCCCAAACCAGCAACCCCGAAACCACGAAACCCCGAAACGCGAAACCTGGACCCCCGAATCCCCGACCCCGAAACTTTGATGAAGGGTCCAACACGAGAGAATACTGATTTGATGGGAAGAATCAACTGCAATCTGCTTCGTAAAAAAACAAGCACAACTAGACCTTCAAACGGGGATATTACGTGCTTGTGGTAGCGAAATTAGGCGATTCAAACTTTCAGTGTCATCTTTACATACAGGACTATAACTGTGATGAAGGGTCCCAAACGAGAGAATATTGATTGATGGGCAGAATCGACCGCAATCTGCCTCGTAAAAAAACAAGTGAAACTAGACTTGCAAATGGCGATATCACATGCTTCCGGTAGGGAAATGAGGCAATTCAAAAATCCAGGGTCATCTTTACATACAGGACTACAACTTTGATCAAGGGTCCCACATGAGAAAATATTGATTTGATGGGTAGAATCGGCCGCAATCTGCTTAGTAAAAAAACAAGCGAAACTAGACCTTCAAACGGGGATATCACGTGCTTCAGATAGCGAAATGAGACAATTAAAAAATACAGGGACATCTTTACATACAGGACTACAAATTTGATGAAGGGTCCCACACGAGAAAATATTGATTTGATGGGCTGAATGTACCGCAATGTGCTTCTTAACAAAACAAGCAAAACTAGACTTTCAAATTGGGATAAAATGTGCTTCCGGTAGCGAAATGAGGCGATTCAAAAATCCAGGGTCATCTTTACATACAGGACTACAACTTTGATGAAGGGTCCCACATGAGAAAATATTGAATTGGTGTGCAGCATTGGCTGCAATCTGCTTCTTAAAAAAAGAAGCACAACTAGACCTTCAAAGGGGAATATCACGTGATTTTGGGAGCGAAATGAGGCGATTCAAAAATCCAGGGTCATCTTTACATACAGGACTCCAACTTTGAAGAAGGGTCCGATAGACATAAAGTTGATTTGAGCTGCAGAATCGGGCGCAACCTGCTTAGTAAACAAACAAGTACAGGTAGACTTTGATGGGCTGAATGGACCGCAATCTGCTTCGTAACAAAACTAGCAAAACTAGACCTTCAAACGGGGATATCACTTGCTTCCGGTAGCGAAATGAGGCGATTCAAAAATCAAGAGTCATCTTTACATACAGGACTACAACTTTGATGAAGGGTCCAACACGAGAGAATATTGATTTGATGGGCAGAATCGACTGCAATTTGCTTCGTAAAGAAACAAGCACAACTAGACCTTCAAACGGGGATTTCACGTGCTTATGGTAGGGAAATGAGGCGATTCAAAATTCAAGAGTCGTCTTTACATACAGAATTACAACTTTGATGAAGGGTCCAACACGAGAGAATATTGATTTGATGAACAGAATCGACTGCATTCTGCTTCGTAAAAAAACAAGCACAACTAGACCTTCACACGGGGATATCACATGCTTATGGTAGGGAAATGAGGCGATTCAAAAATCCAGGGTTGTCCTTACATATAGAACTACAACTTTGATGAAGGGTCCGACCAAAAGAAAAATTGATTTGAGGGACAGAATCCGCCACGATCTGCTTCGTAAAAAAACGAGCGAAACTAGACCTGCAAACGGGAATATCACGTGCTTGTGGTAGCGAAATGAGGCGATTAAAAAATCCAGGGTTATTTTTACATAAGGACTCCAATTTTGATGACGGGTCCGATAGGCATAAAATTGATTTGAGTTGTAGAATCGGGTGCAATATGCTTAGTAAAAAACAAGTACAGGTAGACCTTGAAATTGGGATATCATGTGTTTCTGGTAGCGAAATGAGGCGATTGAAAAATCAAGAGTCATATTTTCATACAGGACTCCAACTTTGATGAAGGGTCCAACAGACATAAAATTGATTTGAGGGGCAGAAACGGGCGCAAACTGCTTAGTAAAAAAACAAGCACAACTACAGCTTGAAACTGGGATATCATGTGTTTGTGGTAGCAAAATGAGGCGATTTAAACGTCCGATAGACATAAAATTGATTTGAGGAGCAGAATCGGCCGCAATATGCTTAGTGAAAAAACAAGCAAAACTAGACTTTGAAACGGGTATATCACGTGTTTCTGTTGCGAAATTAGGCTATTCAAAAATCCAGGGTCATCTTTACATACAGGACTACAACTTTGATGAAGGGTCCCACACGAGAAAATATTGAATTGGTGTGCAGCATTGGCCGCAATCTGCTTCTTAAAAAAAGAAGCACAACTAGACCTTCAAAGGGGAATATCACGTGATTTTGGGAGCGAAATGAGGCGATTCAAAAATCCAGGGTCATCTTTACATACAGGACTCCAACTTTGAAGAAGGGTCCGATAGACATAAAGTTGATTTGAGCTGCAGAATCGGGCGCAACCTGCTTAGTAAACAAACAAGTACAGGTAGACTTTGATGGGCTGAATGGACCGCAATCTGCTTCGTAACAAAACTAGCAAAACTAGACCTTCAAACGGGGATATCACTTGCTTCCGGTAGCGAAATGAGGCGATTCAAAAATCAAGAGTCATCTTTACATACAGGACTACAACTTTGATGAAGGGTCCAACACGAGAGAATATTGATTTGATGGGCGGAATCGATCGCAATTTGCTTCAGTAAAGAAACAAGCACAACTAGACCTTCAAACGGGGATTTCACGTGCTTATGGTAGGGAAATGAGGCGATTCAAAATTCAAGAGTCATCTTTACATACAGAATTACAACTTTGATGAAGGGTCCAACACGAGAGAATATTGATTTGATGAACAGAATCGACTGCAATCTGCTTCGTAAAAAAACAAGCACAAGTAGACCATCACACAGGGATATCACGTGCTTATGGTAGGGAAACGAGGCGATTTAAAAATCCAGGGTTGTCCTTACATAAAGGACTACAACTTTGATGAAGGGTCCGACCAAAAGAAAATTGATTTGAGGGACAGAATCCGCCACGATCTGCTTCGTAAAAAAACGAGCGAAACTAGACCTGCAAACGGGAATATCATGTGTTTCTGGTAGCGAAATGAGGCGATTCAAAAATCCAGATTCATCTTTACATACAGTACTACAACTTTGATAAAGGGTTCAACACGAGAGAATATTTATTTGATGGGCTGAATGGACCGCAATCTGCTTCGTAACAAATCTAGCAAAACTAGACCTTCAAACGGGGAAAACAGGTGCTTCCGGTAGTGAAATGAGGCGATTCAAAAATCAAGAGTCATCTTTACATACAGGACTACAACTTTGATGAAGGTCCGACCGAAAGAAAAATTGATTTGAGGGGTAGAATCCGCCGCAATCTGCTTCGTAAAAAAACGAGCAAAACTAGACCTGCAAACGGGGATATCACGTGCTTGTGGTAGAGAAATGAGGCAATTCAAAAATTCAGTGTCTACAACTTTGATGAAGGGTCCCACACGAGAGAATATTGATTTGATGGGCAGAATTGGCTGCAATATGCTTCGTAAAAAAACAAGAGAAACTAGACTGGCAAATAGCGATATCACGTGCTTCCGATAGCGAAATAAGGCTATTCAAAAATCCAAGGTCATCTTTACATACAGGACTACAACTTTGATGAAGGGTCCGAAAGACAGAAAATTGATTTGAGGGGTAGAATCGGCTACAATCAGCTTAGTAGAAAAACAAGCACAACTAGACCTTGAAACGGGGATATCACGTGCTTCTAGTTGCGAAATAAGGTGATTCAGAAATCCAGGGTCATCTTTATACAGGACTACAAGTTTGATGAAGGGTCCAACACGAGAGATTGATGGGCAGAATCGGCTGCAATCAGCTTAGTAAAAAAACAAGCACAACTATACCTTGAAACGGGGATATCACGTGCTTCTGGTTGTGAAATGAGGCGATTCAAAAATCCAGGGTTGTCTTTACATATAGGACTACAACTTTGATTAAGGGTCCGATCGAAAGAAAAATTGATTTGAGGGGCAGAATCCGCCGCAATCTGCTTCGTAAAAAAACAAGCGAAACTAGACCTGCAAACGGGGATATCCCGTGCTTGTGGTAGAGAAATGAGGCGATTAAAAATTCAGTGTCATCTTTATATATAGGACTACAACTTTGATGAAGGGTCCCACAGGAGAGAATATTGATTTGATGGGCAGAATTGGCCGCAATATGCTTTGTAAAAAAGCAAGAGAAACTAGACTTGCAAATGGCGATGTCACATGCTTCCGATAGCGAAATGAGGCGATTCAAAAATATAGGGTCATCTTTTCATACTGGACTACAGGTTTGATACAGGGTCGCACACACGAAAATATTCATTTGAGGGGCAAAATCAGCCGCAATCTGCTTAGTAAAAAAACAAGCAAAACTAGACGTTGAAACGGGTATATCATGTGTTTCTGGTTGTGAAATTAGGCTATTGAAAAATCCAAGGTCATCTTTACATACAGGAGTACAACTTTGATGAAGGGTCCGACAGACAGAAAATTGATATGAGGGGCAGAATCGGCTGCAATCAGCTTAGTAAAAAAACAAGCACAACTATACCTTGAAATGGGGATATCACGTGCTTCTGGTTGTGAAATGAGGCGATTCAAAAATCCAGGGTTGTCTTTACATATAGGACTACAACTTTGATTAAGGGTCCGATCGAAAGAAAAATTGATTTGAGGGGCAGAATCCGCCGTAATCTGCTTCATAAAAAAATGAGCAAAACTAGACCTGCAAACAGGGATATCACGTGCTTGTGGTAAAGAAATGAGGCGATTCAAAAATTCAGTGTCATCTTTATATACAGGTCTACAACTTTGATGAAGGGTCCCACAGGAGAGAATATTGATTTGATGGGCAGAATTGACCGCAATATGCTTCGTAAAAAAACAAGAGAAACTAGACTTGCAAATGGCAATATCACGTGCTTCTGATAGCGAAATGAGGCCATTCATAAATCTAGAGTCATCTTTACATCCAGGACTACAACTTTGATGAAGGGTCCGATAGACATAAAATTGATTTGAGGGGCAGAATCGGCTCCAATCAGCTTAGTAAAAAAACAAGGACAACTAGACCTTGAAACGGGGATATCACATGCTTCTGGTTGTGAAATAAGGCGATTCAAAAATCTAGGGTTATCTTTTCATACTGGACTACAGGTTTGATACAGGGTCCCACACACGAAAATATTCATTTGAGGGGCAAAATCACCCGCAATCTGCTTAGTAAAAAAACAAGCAAAACTAGACGTTGAAACGGGTATATCACGTGTTTCTGGTTGTGAAATTAGGCGATTCAAAAATTCAGTGTCATCTTTATATACAGGTCTACAACTTTGATGAAGGGTCCCACAGGAGAGAATATTGATTTGATGGGCAGAATTGGCCGCAATATGCTTCGTAAAAAAACAAGAGAAACTAGACTTGCAAATGGCAATATCACGTGCTTCTGATAGCGAAATGAGGCCATTCATAAATCTAGAGTCATCCTTACATCCAGGACTACAACTTTGATGAAGGGTCCGATAGACATAAAATTGATTTGAGGGGCAGAATCGGCTCCAATCAGCTTAGTAAAAAAACAAGCACAACTAGACCTTGAAACGGGGATATCACATGCTTCTGGTTGTGAAATAAGGCGATTCAAAAAGCTAGGGTTATCTTTTCATACTGGACTACAGGTTTGATACAGCGTCCCACACACGAAAATATTCATTTGAGGGGCAAAATCACCCGCAATCTGCTTAGTAAAAAAACAAGCAAAACTAGACGTTGAAACGGGTATATCACGTGTTTCTGGTTGTGAAATTAGGCGATTCAAAAATTCAGTGTCATCTTTATATACAGGTCTACAACTTTGATGAAGGGTCCCACAGGAGAGAATATTGATTTGATGGGCAGAATTGGCCGCAATATGCTTCATAAAAAAACAAGAGAAACTAGACTTGCAAATGGCAATATCACGTGCTTCTGATAGCGAAATGAGGCCATTCATAAATCTAGAGTCATCCTTACATCCAGGACTACAACTTTGATGAAGGGTCCGATAGACATAAAATTGATTTGAGGGGCAGAATCGGCTCCAATCAGCTTAGTAAAAAAACAAGCACAACTAGACCTTGAAACGGGGATATCACATGCTTCTGGTTGTGAAATAAGGCGATTCAAAAAGCTAGGGTTATCTTTTTCATCATTGGACTACGGGGTTTGATACAGGGGGTCCCACACACGAAAAATATTCATTTGAGGGGCAAAAATCACCCGCAATCTGCTTAGTAAAAAAACAAGCAAAACTAGACGTTGAAACGGGTGTATCACGTGTTTTTGGTTGTGAAATTAGGCTATTCAAAAATCCAAGGTCATCTTTACATACATGACTACAATTTTGATGAAGGGTCCGACAGACAAAAAAGTGATTTGAGGGGCAGAATCGGCTGCAATCAGCTTAGTAAAAAAACAAGCACAACTATACCTTGAAACGGGGATATCACGTGCTTCTGGTTGTGAAATGAGGCGATTCAAAAATCCAGGGTTGTCTTTACATATAGGACTACAACTTTTATTAAGGGTCCGATCGAAAGAAAAATTGATTTGAGGGGCAGAATCCGTCGTAATCTGCTTCAAAAAAACGAGCAAAACTAGACCTGCAAACGGGGATATCACGTGCTTGTGGTAGAGAAATGAGAAAATTTAAAAATTCAGTGTCATCTTTATATACAGGACTACAACTTTGATGAAGGGTCCCACAGGAGAGAATATTGATTTGATGGGCATAATTGGCCGCAATATGCTTCGTAAAAAAACAAGAGAAATTAGACTTGCAAATGGCAATATCACGTGCTTCTGATAGCGAAATGAAGCCATTCAAAAATCTAGAGTCATCTTTACATCCAGGACTACAACTTTGATGAAGGGTCCGATAGACATAAAATTGATTTGAGGGGCAGAATCGGCTGCAATCAGCTTAGTAAAAAAATAAGCACAACTAGACCTTGAAACGGGGATATCACTTGCTTCTGGTTGTGAAATAAGGCGATTGAAAAATACAGGATCATCTTTACATACAAGACTACAACTTTGATGAAGGGTCCAACACGAGAGAATATCGATTTGATGGGCAGAATCGGCTGCAATCTGCTTCGTAAAAAAACAAGCACAACTAGACCTTTACACGGGGATATCACGTGCTTATGGTAGGGAAATGAGATGATTCAAAAATCCAGGGTTGTCTTTACATATAGGACTAGAACTTTAATGAAGGGTCCGATCGAAAGAAAAATTGATTTGAGGGGCAAAATCCGCCGCAATCTGCTTCGTAAAAAAATGAGCGAAACTAGACCTGCAAAAAGGGATATCACGTGCTTCTGGTAGCGAAATGAGGCGATTCAAAATTTCAGTGTCATCTTTACATACAGAACTCCAACTTTGATGAAGGGTCCTATAGACATAAAATTGATTTGAGCTGCAGCATCGGGCGTAATCTGCTTAGTAAAAAAATAAGTACAGGTAGACCTTGAAATTGGGATATCATGTGTTTCTCGTAGCGAAATGAGGCGATTCAAAAATCAAGAGTCATCTTTTCATACAGGACTCCAACTTTGATGAAGAGTCCGACAGACATAAAATTGATTTGAGGGGCAGAATCCGGCGCAATCTGCTTAGTAAAAAAACAAGCACAACTACAACTTGAAACTTCGATATCATGTGTTTCTGATAGCGAAATGAGGCCATTCAAGAATCCAGATTCATCTTTACATACAGTACCACAACTTTGATGAAGGGTCCGACCGCAAGAAAAATTGATTTGAGGGGCATAATCCGTCGCAAATTGCTTCGTAAAAAAATGAGCGAAACTAGACCTTCAAACGGGGATATCACGTGCTTCCGGTAGCGAAATGAGGCGATTCAAAAATCAAGAGTCATCTTTACATACAGGAATACAACTTTGATGAAGGGTTCAACACGAGAGAATATTTATTTGATGCGCTGAATGGACCGCAATCTGTTTCGTAACAAAACTAGCAAAACTAGACCTTCAAACGGTGATATCACGTGCTTCCGGTAGTGAAATGAGGCTATTCAAAAATCAAGAGTCATCTTTACATACATGACTACAACTTTGATTAAGGGTCCCACACGAGAGAATATTGATTGATGGGCAAAATCGGCCGCAATCGCATCTTTAAAAACCAAGCTGAAACTCGGACTCGCAAATGGCGATATCACATGCTTCTGGTATGGAAATGAGGCAATTCAAAAATCTAGGGTCATCTTTACATACAGGACTACAACTTTGATGAAGGGTCCACACGGGGATATTGCCATTTGCAGAATTGATGAGGCAATTCAACTTTGATTTGATGAGGCAATTCAACTTTGATTTGATGTGCAGAATTGGCCGCAATCTGCTTAGTAAAAAAACAAGCGAAACTAGACCTTCAAACGGGGATATCATGTGCTTGAGTAGCGAAACGAGGCAATTCAAAAATCCAGGGGTCATCTTTACATACAGGGACTACAAATTTGATGAAAGGTTCCCCACGAGAAAATATTGATCCGATGGGATTTGAATGTACCGCAATGTGCTTCGTAACAAAACAAGTGAAACTAGACTTTCAAATTGGGATAAAATGTGCTTCCGTAGCGAAATAAGGCGATTCAAAAATCCAGGGTCATCTTTCCATACAGGGACTATAACTTTGATGAAGGGTCCCACACGAGCGAATATTGATTTGATGGGCGGAATCGGTCGTAATCTGATTGGTAAAAAACAAGCCAAACTAGACCTCCAAAACAGGGGATATCACCCCGCTCCGGTAGCGAAATGAGGCGATTCAAAAAATCCAGGGTCATCTTTACATACAGGATTCCAACTTTGATGAAGGGTCCGATATACATAAAATTGATTTGAGTCTGCAGACTCGGGCGCACCGCTTAGTAAAAAAACAAGTACATGCATGCACCTTGAAATTGGGAGATCATGTGTTTCTAGTAGCGACATGAGGTGATTCAAAAATCAAGAGTCATATTTTCATACAGGACTCCAACTTTGATGAAGAGTCCGACAGACATAAAATTGATTTGAGGGGCAGAATCCGGCGCAATCTGCTTAGTTAAAAAAACAAGCACAGCTACACCTTGAAACTTCGATATCATGTGTTTCTGATAGCGAAATGAGGCCATTCAAGAATCCAGATTCATCTTTACATACAGTACCACAACATTGATGAAGGGTCTAACCGCAAGAAAAATTGATTTGAGGGGCATAATCCGTCGCAAATTGCTTCGTAAAAAAATGAGCGAAACTAGACTTTCAAACGGGGATATCACGTGCTTCTGGTAGCGAAATGAGGCGATTCAAAAATCAAGAGTCATCTTTACATACAGGAATACAACTTTGATGAAGGGTCCGACCGCAAGAAAAATTGATTTGAGGGGCATAATCCGTCGCAAATTGCTTCGTAAAAAAATGAGCAAAACTACACCTACAAACGGGGATATCACGTGCTTGTGGTAGAGAAATGAGGCAATTCAAAAATTCAGTGTCATCTTTATATACAGGACTACAACTTTTATGAATGGGTTCAACACAAGAGAATATTTATTTGATGGGCTGAATGGACCGCAATCTGTTTCGTAACAAAACTAGCAAAACTAGACCTTCAAACGGTGATATCACGTGCTTCCGGTAGTGAAATGAGGCTATTAAAAAATCAAGAGTCATCTTTACATACATGACTACAACTTTGATTAAGGGTCCCACACGAGAGAATATTGATTGATGGGCAAAATCGGCCGCAATCTGCATCTTTAAAAACCAAGCGAAACTGGACTTGCAAATGGCGATATCACATGCTTCTGGTATGGAAATGAGGCAATTCAAAAATCTAGGGTCATCTTTACATACAGGACTACAACTTTGATGAAGGGTCCACACGGGGATATTGCCATTTGCAGAATTGATGAGGCAATTCAACTTTGATTTGATGTGCAGAATTGGCCGCAATCTGCTTAGTAAAAAAACAAGCGAAACTAGACCTTCAAACGGGGATATCATGTGCTTCAGGTAGCGAAACGAGGCAATTCAAAAATCCAGAGTCATCTTTACATACATGACTACAAATTTGATGAAAGGTTCCCCACGAGAAAATATTGATCTGATGGGCTGAATGTACCGCAATGTGCTTCGTAACAAAACAAGTGAAACTAGACTTTCAAATTGGGATAAAATGTGCTTCCGGTAGCGAAATAAGGCGATTCAAAAATCCAGGGTCATCTTTCCATACAGGACTATAACTTTGATGAAGGGTCCCACACGAGCGAATATTGATTTGATGAGCAGAATCGGCCGTAATCTGATTGGTAAAAAAACAAGCCAAACTAGACCTCCAAACAGGGATATCACCTGCTTCCGGTAGCGAAATGAGGCAATTCAAAAATCCAGGGTCATCTTTACATACAGGATTCCAACTTTGATGAAGGGTCCGATATACATAAAATTGATTTTTGAGCTGCAAAATCGGGCGCAATCTGCTTAGTAAAAAAACAAGTACATATAGACCTTGAAATTGGGATATCATGTGTTTCTAGTAGCGAAATGAGGTGATTCAAAAATCAAGAGTCATATTTTCATACAGGACTCCAACTTTGATGAAGGGTCCAACAGACATAAAATTGATTTGAGGGGACAGAAACGGGCGAAAACTGCTTAGTAAAAAATCAAGCACAGCTGCAGCTTGAAACTGGGATATCATGTGTTTGTGGTAGCAAAATGAGGCGATTTAAAAATCCAGATTCATCTTTATATACAGAATACAACTTTGATGAAGGGTCCCACACGAGAGAATATTGATTTGATGGGCAGAAATTGGCCGCAATATGCTTTGTAAAAAAACAAGAGAAACTAGACTTGCAAATGGCGATATCATGAGCTTCCGATAGCGAAATGAGGCTATTCAAAAATCTAGGGTCATCTTTTCATACAGGACTACAGGTTTGATGAAGGGTCCCACACACGAAAATATTCATTTGAGGGGCAGAATCGGCTGCAATCTACTTAGTAAAAAAACAAGCAAAACTAGACTTTGAAACGGGTATATCACATGTTTCTGGTTGCAAAATTAGGTTATTCAAAAATCCAGGCTCATCTTTACATACAGGAGTACAACTTTGATGAAGGGTCCGACAGACAGAAAATTAATTTGAGGGGCAGAATCGGCTGCAATCAGCTTAGTAGAAAAACAAGCACAACTAGACCTTGAAACGGGGATATCACGTGCTTCTGGTTGCGAAATAAGGCGATTCAAAAATCGAGGGTCATCTTTACATACAGGACTACAAGTTCGATAAAGGGTCTAACACGAGAGATATCGATTTGATGGGCAGAATCGGCTGAATCTGCTTCGTAAAAAAACAAGCACAACTAGACCTTCAAACGGGGATATCACGTGCTTATGGTAGGGAAATGAGGCGATTCAAAAATCTAGTGTTGTCTTTACATATTGGACTACAACTTTGATGAAGGGTCCGACCGAAAGAAAAATTGGATTTGAGGGGCAGAATTCGCCGCAATCTGCTTTGTAAAAAAACGAGCAAACTAGACTTGCAAACGGGGATATCACGTGCTTGTGGTAGCGAAATGCGGCGATTCAAAAATCTAGGGTCATCTTTACATACAGGACTCCAACTTTGATGAAGGGTTCGATAGACATTAAATTGATTTGAGCTGAAGAATCGGGCGCAATCTGCTTAGTAAAAAACAAGGACAGGTAGACCTTGAAATTGGGATATCATGTGTTTCTGGTAGCGAAATGAGGCGATTCAAAAATCAAGAGTCATCTTTTCATACAGAACTCCAACTTTGATGAAGGGTTAGACAGACATAAAATTGATTTGAGGGGCAGAATCGGGCGCAATCTGCTTAGTAAAAAAACAAGCACAGCTAGACCTTGAAACTGGGATATCATGTGTTTCTGGTAGCGAAATGAGGCAATTGAAAAATCCAGATTCATCTTTACATATAGTACTACAACTTTGATACAGGGTTCAACACAAGAGATTATTTCTTTGATGGGCTGAACTGGACCACAATACTGCTTCGTAACAATACGAGCAAAACTAGACCTGCAATCGGGGATATCACGTGTTTGTGGTAGCGAAATGCGGCGATTCAAAAATCCAGGGTCATCTTTACATACAGGACTACAAGTTTGATGAAGGGTCCAACACGAGAGAATATCGATTTGATGGACAGAATCGGCTGCAATATGCTTCATAAAAAAAAAGCACAACTAGACCTTTAAACGGGGATATCACGTGCTTATGGTAGGGAAATAAGGCGATTCAACAATCTAGGGTAATATTTACATACAGGACTACATCTTTGATGAAGGGTCCCTCACGAGAAAATATTGATTTGATGGGAAGAATCGGCCGCAATCTACTTAGTAAGAAAATAAGCACAACTCGACTTGGAAATTGGGATATCACGTGCTTGTGGTAGAAAAATGTGGCGATTCAAAAATCCAGGGTCATCTGTACATACAGGACTACAATTTTGATGAAGGGTCCCGCAAGAGAAAATATTGATTTGATGGGCAGAATCGGCCGCAATCTCCTTGGTAAAAAAACAAGCGAAACTAGACCTTCAAACGGGAATATCACTAGCTTACGGTAGCGAAATGAGGCAATTCAGAAATCCAGGGTCATCTTTCCATACAGGAATACAATTTTGATTAAAGGTCCCACACGAGAGAATATTGATTTGATGTACAAAATCGGCCGCAATCTCCTTGGTAAAAAGACAAGCGAAACTAGACCTTCAAACGGGAATATCACGAGCTTACGGTAGCAAAATGAGGTGATTCAAAAATCCAGGGTCATCTTTACATACAGGACTACAGCTTTGATGAAGGGTTCCGCAAGAGAAAATATTGATTTGATGAGCAAAATCGGCCGCAATGTGCTTGGTAAAAAAACAAGCGAAACTAGACTTTTAAACAGGGATATCACGTGCTTCCGGTAGAGAAATGAGGTGATTCAAAAATCAAGGGTCATCTTTACATACAGGACTACAACTTTGATGAAGGGTCCCACACGAGAAAATATTGATTTGATAGGCAGAATTGCCGCAATCTGCTTCGTAAAAAAACAAGCGAAACTAGACCTTCAAACGGGGATATCACATTCTTCCGGTAGTGAAATGAGGTGATTCAAAAATCTATGGTCATATTTACATACAGGACTACAACTTTGATGAAGTGTCCCATAGGAGAGAAATATTGATTTGATGGGCTGAATGGACCGCAATGTGCTTCATAACAAAACAAGCGAAACTAGACTTTCAAACTGGGAAAAAATACGCTTCCGGTAGTGAAATGAGGCTATTCAAAAATCTAGGGTCATCTTTACATACAGGACTACAACTTTGATGAAGGGTCCCACACGAGAAAATATTGATTTGATGGGCTGAATGGACCGCAATGTGCTTCGTAACAAAACAAGCGAAACTAGACTTTCAAACTGGGAAAAAATGCGCTTCCGATAGCGAAATGAGGCTATTAAAAAATCAAGGGTCATCTTTACATACAGGACTACAACTTTGATGAAGGGTTTAATAGACATAAAATTGATTTGAGGGGCAGAATTGGGCGCAATCTGCTTCGTAAAAAAACAAGCACAACTAGACCTTCAAACGAGGATATCACGTGCTTATGGAAGCGAAATAAGGCGATTCAAAAATCGAGAGTCATCTTTACATACAGTACTACAACTTTGATGAAGGGTTCAACATGAGAAAATATTTATTTGATGGGCTGAATGGACCGCAATCTGCTTCGTAACAAAACAAGCGAAACTAGACCTTCAAACGGGGACATCACATGCTTCCGGTAGCAAAATAAGGTGATTCAAAAATCCAGTGTCATCTTTACATCCAGGACTACAACTTTGATGAAGGGTCCAACTAACATAAAATTGATTTGAGAGGCAGAATAGGCCGCAATCTGCTTCATAAAAAAAGAAGCACAACTAGACCTTCAAACGTGAATATCACATGCTTGTGGTAGCGAAATGAGGCAATTCAAAAATCCAGGGTCATCCTTACATACAGGACTACAACTTTGATGAAGGGTCCGACCGAAAGAAAAATTGATTTGAGGGGCAGAATCCGTCGCAATCTACTTCGTAAAAAAACAAGCGAAACTAGACCTTCAAACGGGAATATCATGTTCTTGTGGTAGCAAAATGAGACGATTCAAAAATCCAGGATCATATTTACAGACAGGACTCCAACTTCGATGAAGGGTCCGACAGACATAAAATTGATTTGAGGTGCAGAATCGGGCGCAAATTTGTTTAGTAAAAAAACAAGCACAGGTGGACCTTGAAATGGGATATCATGTGTTTCTGGTAGCGAAATGAGGCGATTCAAAAACCAAGAGTCATCTTTACATACAGGACCCCAACTTTGATGAAAGGTCCGACAGACATAAAATTGGTATGAGGGGCAGAATCGGGCGCAATCTGCTTAGTAAAAAAACAAACAAAGCTAAACCTTGAAACTGGGATATCATGTGTTTCTGGTAGCGAAATGAGGCGATTCAAAAATTTAGTGTCATCTTTACATACAGGACTACAACTTTCATGAAGGGTTCAACACGAGAAAATATTGATTTGATGGGCTGAATCGGCCGCAATCTGCTTCGTAAAAAAATAGCGAAACTAAAACTTGCAAATGGCGATATCACGTGCTTCCGATAGAGAAATGAGACGATTAAAAAATCTAGGTTCATCTTTTCGTAGAGGACTACAACTTTGATGAAGGGTCCCACACATGAAAATATTGATTTGATGGGCAGAATCGGCCGCAATCTGCTTAGTAAAAAAACAAACGAAACTAGACCTTCAAATGGGGATATCACGTGCTTCTGGTAGTGAAATTAGGCGATTCAAAATTCCAGGGTAATCTTTGCGCATAGGACTACAACTTTGATGAATGGTCTGACCAAAAGAAAAATTGATGTGAGGGGTAGAATTCGTCGCAATCTTGTTCGTAAAAAAACTAGCGAAACTAGACCTTCAAACGGGGATAACACGTGCTTCCAGTATCGAAATGAGGCGATTCAAAAATCTAGGGTCATCTTTACATACAGGACTCAAACTTTGATGAAGGGTCCAACAGACATAAAATTGATTTGAGGGGCAGAATCGGGCGCAATCTGCTTAGTAAAAAGACGAGCAAAACTAGACCTGCAAATGGGGATATTACCTGCTTGTGGTAGCGAAATGAGGTGATTCAAAAATCCAGCATCATCTTTACATACAGGACAACAACTTTCATGAAGGGTCCAACACGAGAAAATATTGATTTGATGGGCTGAATCGACCGCAATCTGCTTCGTAGCAAAAAAAGCGAAACTAGACTGTCAAACGGGGATATCACTTGGTTCTGTTAGCCAAATGAGAAGATTCAAAAATCCAGGTGCATCTTTAAATCCAGGACTACAACTTTGATGAAGGGTCCAACATGAGAGAATATAGATTTGATGGGCAGAATCAGCCGCAATCTACTTCGTAAAAAAACAAGCGGAAATAGACCTTCAAACGGGGATATCACGTGCTTATGGTAGCGAAATGGGGTGATTCAAAAATCCAGGGTCATCTTTTCATACAGGACTACAACTTTGATGAAAGGTCCCACGGACAAAAAATTGATTTGAGGGGCAGAATTGGCCGCAATCTCCATAGAAAAAAAACGCAAAACTAGACTTTTAAATGGGTATATCGCGTGATTCTGGTTGTGAAATGAGGCAATTCAAAAATCCAGGGTCATCTTTACATACAGGACTACAACCTTGATCAAGGGTCCAACACGAGAGAATATTGATTTGATGGGCATAATCGGCTGCAATCTGCTTAGTAAAAAAACAAGCACAACTAGACCTTGAAACGGTGATATAACGTGCTTATGGTAGGGAAATGAGGCGATTCAAAAATCCAGGGTTGTCTTTACATATAGGACTACAACTCTGATGAAGGGTCCGACCGAAAGAAAAATTGATTTAAGGGGCAGAATTCGCCGCAATCTGCTCGTAAAAAATACGAGCAAAACAAGACCTGCAAAAGGGGATATCACGTGCTTGTGGTAGTGAAATGAGGGTATTCATAAATCTAGGGTAATCTTTACATCCAGGACTACAACTTTGATGAAGGGTCCAACACGAGAGAATATTGATTTGATGGGCATAATCGGCTGCAATCTGCTTAGTAAAAAAATCAAACACAATTAGACCTTGAAACGGGGATATCACGTGCTTATGGTAGGGAAATGAGGAGATTCAAGAATCCAGGGTCATCTTTACATATAGGACTACAACTTTGATGCGGGGTTCAACCAAAAAAAAAATTGATTTGAGGGACAGAATCCGCCGCAATCTGTTTCGTAAAAAAACGAGCAAAACTAGACTTGCAAACGGGGATATCACGTGCTTGTGGTATCAAAATGAGGCAATTCAAAAGTTCAGTGTCATCTTTACATACAGGGCTACAACTTTGATGAAGGGTCCCACACGAGAGAATATTGATTTGATGGGCAGAAATCGACCGCAATCTGCTTCGTAAAACAACAAGCGAAACTAGACTTGCAAATGGAGATATCACGTGCTTCCGATAGTGAAATGACGTGATTCAAAAATCTAGGGTCATCTTTTCATACAGGACTACAACTTTGATGTAGGGTCCGACAGATAGAAAATTGATTTGAGGGGACGCAATCCGCCGCAATCTGCTTCATAAAAAAAAGAGCGAAACTAGACCTGTAAACGGGGATATCACGTGCTTCTGGTAGCGAAATGAGGCTACTAAAAAATCCAGGGATATCTTTACATACAGGACTACAACTTTGATGAAGGCTCCGACTCACATAAAATTGATTTGAGGGGCAGAATCGACCGCAATCTACTTAGTAAGAAAACAAGTGAAACTAGACCTGCAAACGGGGATATCACGTGCTTGTGGTAGCGAAATGAGGCGACTAAAAAATCCAGGGTTATCTTTACATACAGGACTACAACTTTGATGAAGGCTCCGACTCATATAAAATTGATTTGAGGGGCAGAATCGGCCGCAATCTGCTTAGTAAAAAAACAAACAAAGCTAAACCTTGAAATTTCGATATCATGTGTTTCTGGTAGCGAAATGAGGCGATTCAAAAATCCAGAGTCATATTTACACACAGTTCTACAACTTTGATAAAGGGTTCAACACGAGAGAATATTTATTTGATGGGCTGAATGGACCGCAATCTGCTTCGTAACAAAACTAGCGAAACTAGACCTTCAAACGGGGATAACACGTGCTTCCGGTAGCAAAATGAGGCAATTCAAAAATCTAGGGTTATCTTTACATACAAGACTCCAACTTTTATGAAGGGTCCGACATGACATAAAATTGATTTGAGGGGCAGAATCGGGCGCAATCTGATTAGTAAAAAGACGAGCGAAACTAGACTTGTAAACGGGGATATCACGTGCTTGTGCTAGCGAAATGAGGTGATTCAAAAATTCAGTGTCATCTTTACATACAGGACTACAACTTTGATGAAGGGTCCCACACGAGAAAATATGTATTTGATGGGCAGAATTGGCCGGAATCTGCTTCATAAAAAAACAAGCGAAACTAGACTTGCAAATGGACATATCACGTGCTTCCGATAGTGAAATGAGGCGATTCAAAAATTCTAGGGTCATCTTTACATACAGGACTACAAATTTGAAGAAGGGTCCCGACAGACAGAAAATTGATTTGAGGGGCAGAAATCCGCCGCAATCTGTTTCCTAAAACAACGAGCAAAACTAGACCTGCAAACGGGGATATCAAATGCTTGTGGTAGCGAAATGAGGCGACTAAAAAATCTAGGGTTATCTTTACATACAGGACTACAACTTTGATGATGGCTCCGACTCACATAAAATTGATTTGAGGGGTAGAATCGGCCGCAATCTGCTTAGTAAGAAAACAAGCGAAACTAGACCTGCAAACGGGGATATCACGTGCTTGTGGTAGTGAAATGAGGCGACTAAAAAATTTAGGGTTATCTTTACATACAGGACTACAACTTTGATGAAGGCTCCGACTCACATAAAATTGATTTGAGCGGCAGAATCGGCCGCAATCTGCTTAGTAAAAAAACAAACAAAGCTAAACCTTGAAACTGGGATATCATGTGTTTCTAGTAGTGAAATGAGGCGATTCAAAAATCCAGAGTCATATTTACACACAGTACTACAACTTTGATAAAGGGTTCAACATGAGAGAATATTTATTTGATGGGCTGAATGGACCGCAATCTGCTTCGTAACAAAACTAGCGAAACTAGACCTTCAAACGGGGATAACACGTGCTTCTGGTAGCGAAATGAGGTGATTCAAAAATCTAGGGTCATCTTTACATACAAGACTCCAACTTTTATGAAGGGTTCGACAGACATAAAATTGATTTGAGGGGCAGAATCGGGCACAATCTGATTAGTAAAAAGACGAGCAAAACTAGACTTGTAAACGGGGATATCACGTGCTTGTGGTAGAGAAATGAGGCGATTCAAAAATTCAGTGTCTTCTTTACATACAGGACTACAACTTTGATGAAGGGTCCCACACAAGAAAATATGTATTTGATGGGCAGAATTGGCCGGAATCTGCTTCGTAAAAAAACCAAGCGAAACTAGACTTGCAAATGGACATATCACATGCTTCCGATAGTGAAATGAGGAGATTCAAAAATCTAGGGTCATCTTTTCATACAGGACTACAACTTTGATGAAGGCTCCGACTCACATAAAATTGATTTGAGGGGCAGAATCGGCCGCAATCTTCTTAGTAAATAAACAAGCGAAACTAGACCTTCAAACAGGGATATCCCGTGCTTGTGGTAGCGAAATGAGGCGATTCAAAAAACTAGGGTAATCTTTACATCCAGGACTACAAATTTGTTAAAGGTCCGACATGTAGAAAATTGATTTGAGAGGCAGAATCGACCGCAATCTGCTTAGTAAAAAAACAAGCAAAACTAGACTTTGAAACAGGTATATCACGTGTTTCTGGTTGAAAAATTAGGCTATTAAAAAATCCAGGGTCATCTTTACATACAGGACTACAAGTTTGATGAAGGGTCCGACAGACAGAAAATTGATTTCAGGGGCAGAATTGGCTGCAATCAGGTTAGTAAAAAAACAAGCACAACTAGACCTTGATACGGGGATATCACGTGTTTCTAGTTTTGAAATGAGGGGATTCAAAAATCCAGGGTCATCTTTACATAGAGGACTACAAGTTTGATGAAGGGTCCCTCACAAGCAAATATTGATTTGATGGGCAGAATCATCGCAATCTGCTTCGTAAAAAAAAAAAGCACAACTAGACCTTGAAACTGATATATCATGTGCTTCTGGTAGCAAAATGAGGCGATTCAAAAATTCAGGGTCATCTTTACATAGAGGACTACAACTTTGATCTATGGTCCAACACGAGAGAATATTGATTTGATGGGCAGAATCGGCCGCAATCTGCTTCGTAAAAAAACAAGCACAACTAGACCTTCAAACGGGGATATCACGTGCTTATGGTAGTGAAATAAGGCGATTCAAAAATCCAGGGTTATCTTTTCATATAGGACTACAACTTTAATGTAGGGTCCCACACACTAAAATATTGATTTGATGTGCAGAATTGGCCGCAATCTGCTTAGTAAAAAAACAAGTGAAACTAGACCTTCAAAAGGGGATATCACGTGCTTTTGGTAGTGGAATTAGGCGATTCAAAATTCCAGGGTAATCCTTACATATAGGACTACAACTTTGATGAAGGGTCTGACCGAAAGAAAAATTGATTTGAGGGGTAGAATCCGCTGCAATCGGCCTCGTAAAAAAATGAGCGAATCTAGACTTGCAAACGGGGATATTACGTGCTTGTTGTAGTGAAATTATGCGATTCAAAAATTCAGTGTCATCTTAACATACAGGACTATAACTTTGATGAAGGGTCCCACACGAGAGAATATTGATTTGATGGGCAAAATCAGCCGCAATCTGCTACGTAAAAAAACATGCGAAACTAGACCTTCAAACAGGGATATCACGTGCTTCCGGCAGCGAAATGAGGCGATTCAAAAATCTAGGGTCATCTTTTCATACAGGACTGCAACTTTGATGTAGGGTCCGACAAATAGAAAATTGATTTGAGGGGCAGAATCGGCTGCAATCAGCTTAGTAGAAAAAAAAGCACAACTAGACCTTCAATCGGGGATATCACGTGCTTATGGTAGCGAAAATGAGGCTATTCAAAAATCCATGGTCATCTTTACATACAGGACTATAACTTTGATGCAGGGTCCAACTAACATAAAATTGATTTGAGGGGTAGAATCGGCCGCAATCTGCTTAGTAAAAAAACAAGCACAACTAGACCTTGCAAAAGGGATATCACGTGCTTCTGGTTGCAAAATGAGGCGATTCAAAAATCCAGGGTCATCTTTATGTACAAGACTACAACTTTGATGAAGGGTCCAACACGAGAGAATATGGATTTGATGGGCAGAATCGGTTGCAATCTGCTTCGTAAGAAAACAAGCACAACTAGACCTTTAAATGGGGATATCACATGCTTATGGTAGTGAAATGAGGCAATTCAAAAATACAGGGTCATCTTTATATACAGGACTACAACTTTGATGAAGGGTCTGACCAAAAAAAAATTGATTTGAGCGGCAGAATCCGCCGCAATCTGCTTCGTAAAAAAATGAGCGAAACTAGACCTGCAAAGGGGGATATCACATGCTTCCGATAGCAAAATGAGGCGATTCAAAAATCTAGGGTCATCTTTTCATATAGGGCTACAACTTTGATGAAGCGTACGACAGACAGAATTTGATTTGAGGGGCAGAATCGGCTGCATTCAGCTTAGTAAAAAAACAAGTACAACTAGACCATCAATCGGGGATATCACATGCTTATGGTAGCGAAATGAGGCTATTCAAAAATCCATGGTCATCTTTACATACAGGACTATAACTTTGATGCAGGGTCCAACTAACATAAAATTGATTTGAGGGGTAGAATCGGCCGCAATCTGCTTAGTAAAAGAAACAAGAGAAACTAGACCTTCAAATAGGGATATCACATGCTTGTGGTAGCAAAATGAGGCGATTCAAAAATCTAGGGTAATCTTTACATCTAGGACTACAACTTTGTTGAAGGGTCCGACACACAGAAAATTGATTTGATGGGCAGAATCGGCCGTAATTTGCTTAATAAAAAAACAAGCAAAATTAGACCTTCAAACGGGGATATCACGTGCTTCTGATAGTGAAATTTGGTGATTCAAAATTCCAGGGTAATCTTTACATATAGGACTACAACTTTGCTGAAGGGTTCAACTAAGAGAAAAATTGATTTGAGGGGCAGAATCCGCCGCAATCTGCTTCGTAAGAAAACGAGCAAAACTAGACCAGCAAATGGGGATATCATATGTTTCTGGTAGAGAAATGAGGTGATTCAAAAATCCAGGATCATCTTTACATAGAGGACTACAACTTTGATGAAGGGTCCCACACTAGAGAATATTTATATATTGGGCAGAATCGACCGCAATCTATTTCGTAAAAAAACAAGCGAAACTAGACGTGCTAACGGGGATATCACGTGCTTCCGGTAGCAAAATGAGGTGATTCAAAAATGCAGGGTCATCTTTACATACAGGACTACAACTTTGATGAAGGGTCTGAATGACAAAAAAATGATTTTAGGGGCAGAATCGGCTGCAATCTGCTTTCGTAAAAAAACATGAACAACTAGACCTTGGAACGGGGATATCATGTGCTTCCGGTAGCGAAATGAGGCGATTAAAAAATCGAGGGTCATCTTTACATACAGGACTACAACTTTGATGAGGGTCCCACACGAGAAAATATTGATTTGATGGGTAGAATCGGCCGCAATTTGCTTGGTAAAAAAACAAGCGAAACTAGACCTTCAAATGGGGATATCACATGGTTGTGTTAGCAAAATGAGGTTATTCAAAAATGCAAGTGCATCTTTACATCTAGGACTACAACTTTGATGAAGGGTCCAACACGAGAGAATATTGATCAATCATTATGGTGCATCCACTAAAAATGAGGCTACAATTTTGTTTTCCCCGTCATAATCATTATTTTAAAGTGAAACTTAAATTATGAGTTTTTCACTATGTTAGGCTCCATAGTTCATCCACACATTAATTTGAATGGCTTATGGAAATATTTTTGATTGTTCAATATGTTCTCAAAGTTCCTATTTCCAGTAATTTACCACTTGTGTAAATTTCTTTCTTCAAAATAGAAACTACATATAAGAACTACTAGTGTGTCATTAGTTACTCCATATTATAAAAAATAATGCTCAACATAAAAAAACCTAGTAGGAACAATTGAAAAAATAATTATAGAAATATCTTGGTTAATAGATTTCATTGTGAAAATAGTTTATATATATATATATATATATATATATAATGATTTATATGAAAATGATTTTTACATCAAACAATTATTTTATCAATGTTATTCTATTCTCAATTATTATAATAATAATTAATGAAAACAAATTAATTATAGTCATTTTAAATTTCAACAAACTCCTTGAAATAATAAGTTAACTAGCAATTATAATAGTTATAAATGAAAATGATTAGTTATAGGTATTTTAATTTTGAGTACTTAAGTATAGTTACTTTAAATTTTAATAGGCTCTTCAATTTAGTAGGTTAATTACAAATTATGGACAAGATTTTAGATATAAAATGATGTAAATAAATAAGTTGTTTGATAACTAAGAAATTTGAGAAAAAAACATGGCAAAGAACTTATTAAGAAAATAAATATTAAGAATAAATAAACAAAACATTTTTTTTCTAATTTTGATCACTTATTTTCAACAACTTAATGTATTAAATTTTGTT
The DNA here is from genome assembly GCA_029228605.1 of Salix koriyanagi. Classification (NCBI taxonomy): domain Eukaryota; kingdom Viridiplantae; phylum Streptophyta; class Magnoliopsida; order Malpighiales; family Salicaceae; genus Salix; species Salix koriyanagi. The sequence goes on along the minus strand of CM055331.1, from coordinate 7,823,977 downwards.
ATGTTGGAGAAAATATAATGTTTCAAAGTGAGTAGCTATTAGTATGATGTTAGTTATTTTTTTCTAGGTCCACTATAATAAAGAGAAAATAAGATAGACACACCAAAGGAAAAGAAAGTCAAATCCAAAACCCATTCAAAGTAATAAAATATATTTGCCTAAAAAATAACTAATAGCATACCATTCATGAATGATTTGCCAAAACATTTTTGATATGTGTTACTTTTGAGGAAAACAACTTCAAATAGCAAAGTAACTTGTGATCATTATGGTGCATACACTAAAAATGAGGCCACAATTTTGCTTTCCCCGTCATAATCATTATTTTAAAGTAAAACAAAAATTTGGAGTTATTCACTATGTTAAGCTCCATTGTTCATCAACATGTTAATATGAATGGCTTATGGAAATGTTTTTGATTATTTGATATGATCCTCAAAGTTCCTATTTCATTTAATTTAGTCCTAATTGAAGATCATTTAATTTTGATTTCTTATGAAATGATGGGATTAAAATTAAAAAGGTGCCAAACATGGGTGACGTGTCATAAAATTTGCAAAAGATTCATTTTGGTCCTTGAACTTTAAAAACCATGCAAATTATATGATTTTGGTACCTCATTATTTTTCCAACTCAATTTTGGTATAAAAAGTTTATTAAATTTTTATTTTTTGGTGCTTAGTGAAGAGAAGAGAGAAAGGTGGTGATACTAGTGGTGGAGAAAGAAAAGTGTCATTACCATTAATTTGTGCAACCAAGTGAGTGTTTTGCACTGCGTTTCAAAAGCGTTTTTGAAAAAAATTTAAAAAAGATTATTTTTATTTTTTACTTTAAATTTAAAAAATATTGTTTTTTATATTATTTTCATGTACTGATGTCAAAAATAATTTTTCAAAATAAGAAAACATTATTTTGATGCATTTCTAAACAAAAAAAGCTATTTTTAAAAGCAACCACAACTACACTCCCAAACAGGCACCAAAACTATAACGTCCATGTCTCTAAGAGACAAATAAATAATCTTATTAATACACATTCCCCAAAAACAAAAATGTATTATATATATAAGGTTTCACCAAAATTTCTATCAAAATTTCAGTAGAGCCTCCCCTGTACTGGCAAATCTTAAGTTATCAACATATAATATAACTTTTAATTCAATCTTGACCCAATCATCCTGGGATGTAGCGAACAAAATAAAATAAAGATCCATGTTCTGTCATGAGAAGAAGAGAAGGAAAGTAAAATATTACATAGTTTATTCAAGGCTTATTTATTGCCTTCCATACAACCCCTTAAACCTAGAAACAAAAAAAAAAGGACTACCCATGTTGTTTCCAAGTTGTAGTAGGATTCTTTTGTTTCCTTTTTGCCCTCACTTCATGACCCAAATAAGGTTGTATTGGACCCTCTTGCCCATGAATAAGATGCACTAGGGATCTCCTCTTGATAGTCCAATAGATCTTTCAATTCTAACTTGGTTGAAACATTCAAATTCAATGCATTCAATGCCTTTTTTTATGTCTTTGTCTTAGACCAAGTCATTTGACCATTTGGAATATATAATGGTTTCTTGCTAGTGTTTTTGGGCTGGTACACATCATTAAAAGTTTGGATGGGTAAAATTTATTAATATGAATAAATTTAGCTTTTTGAATTTATTATGAACTTTTGTGCCTAAAATAATTTATAAGAGAAAAATTCAAATATATGCCTTAACATGATTCACCTATCATTGAAGACGGATGAGTTTTATGTGATTCATTCATCGTGAAAATAAATATTTCATCTAAAATTTGGTTAAAACTCAGAATAATTTTGGGAATTTCTTTGGTTATTTCTATATATTTAAATATGAATCTACTTGTAGGTCTAATATTTATATCAGATTTTTATATCATTAGCTAAATTTGTGAATTATTTAAATATTCGCAATTCTCAAGGATTTACTGGTTATTTAATCCTAAAATGCATGCAAATACATATTTTTTTGTTTTCACAAGAAATTATTAAACAATATGTTCTCTTTGTTTTTTGGGAAACTCAGCCATGTATATTTAAGAACTTTTTTATGTTCATTAAAAATTTTATCTTTTTTAAGAAACTAAATAAATAAAAGGAAATAAAAAGTAATGGAACACACACATATTCTTTTTATTATATTCTTACTCTTACACTTACATTTTACAAAACATTTACAAAACAACAAAAATTCAAATACATAAAAATTTAAATACACATTAAACAATTAAAAATTACAAAATTGACATTTGAAAGGTAAAAAACATCTAAAATTATAAGTGGTGTTCAATAACGTGTGGATTCATGTGTAATGAATAGTAAAATGAAGGGGATTGTACAGATCATCACTTTGTACCCTTTTTCATTTAGGTGTTGCCCTTCACTCAACCTGCAAAAAAAAAAAAAAAATTGGTTCCTTTATTCCTCTACCTAGATTTGATTTTTGTTTCTTTTTAAAATAACCAAAATGAATTGCCATGTAATTTGAATTCAAAGAAGAAGGACCAAAATGAAAAATAAATATAATTAATTCCATTCGATGGTATTTTTTTAAAATTGCTGTGTAATTTTGTTAAAAAAATTAAAATAATAAGGATCGAAATAAAAACTAGCATATATGACTAATTTCAATTGGAGGACACAATTAAAATAAATCAAAACAAAATATATAATTAATTACAATCAAAGGACAAAATTGAAAGAAATAAAACTTTGGGACTGTAACAAATAAAGGTATTAAAAAAAAAGAATAAGGACCGAAATGAAATGTAACAAGGACCGCAATGAAAAGTAACATATAAAACCAATTTCAATTGGAGGACACAATTAAAACAAATCAAAACAAAATACATAATTCATTCCAATTGAAGGACAAAATTGAAACAAATAAAAACCTTGGGACCGAAACAAATAAAGGCATTTTAAAAAAAATTGCAGTGTAATATTGTTAAAAAAATAAGTACCGAAATGAAAAGTAGCATATAAGACCAATTTCAATTTGGAGGACACCATTAAAACAAATTAAAACAAATTAAAACCTGCATACCAAAATAATTAAAGGAACCAAAAATCAAAAGAATAAGGATTAAATTGAAAACCAACATATATGATTAGTTGCAATTGAAGGGCACAATTGTAACAAATCAAATTTTCATTGAAAAAATCAGTAATAAAACTGAAATCAAAAGAACAGGGACCAAACCAAACAATAACAAACAGTAAGGATCGGACTATATTTATAGGTGACAGGATAACAAAAGGGATAAACAATAAAAAACCATCCACTGACGATTCACCAGCCATCATAATCGGACACACTCCGCATTGGGAGGCAGAGGACATGTCGGCGAACCAAGTGACAACAACGGAAGATCTATTTCCAACGCCGAAAGATATCGAACGCGTCGCCTGAATGAGGCGTTCTCATGAAACACCGCGGGCACGTCCATACGACGCGCCTGCAGTGTTTCATAAAATAAATAATAAAAAAATGGTCAATTACCTATACACCCTTGTACCTAGCAATAACCATGAAAAAATCGGGGGATAGTACCTCAATACCCCCTGCTCCTGCAGCTCTTTTATGTCGTTTTTGGGGGCTGTTTTAGTATTTTTATTGTGCATGAATTTGAGAAAAAAATGAAAAACACCCCCAATTGTTTTGCGTCCTTTTCTCCGCACCCAGGGGTAAAATAGTAGTTTTACGGTGCAAAGAATTTAGAAATACCATTCATGTCCCCTGAAAATGTCGAAAGCAGTAATTTCTCAACACCTAGGGGTAAAATGGTAATTTTACTGTTGCAATACACAGTAAACTAGGTCCATGTGAACAATAAAAATATATCTAGGTAAAATAGTAGTTTTACTATGCAAAGAATTCAGAAATACCATTCATATCCCCTGAAAATATCAAAAAATGGTATTTTCTCAGCACCTAGGGATAAAATGGTAATTTGAAATATCAAAAATGGTAATTTCTCAACACCTAAGGATAAAATGGTATTTTTCTCCCCGTCCCAAAGGTAAAATAGTAATTTTACTATTGCAATAGACAGTAAAATGGCGGTGTCGCTGTCTAAAAAGACTGCTGGTAGCAATCTCATTCGTGAAAAAATATTATTAAAGTGCGTGTTAGGTTCAATTCTCTCTTTTCCCTAGTTGTTCTACATTTCTTGAGTATGACACCGAGCAGATTAGCTGGGTGTCTTCATAACATTTGAGTTTGGTTCATCGTGGTTTAGAGCTTGAAACTTCGTTTATTTTTCTGATATATGTAGACAAAACCTTGTTTGTTCCTTTTTTTAGACAAGAATGGATATGATAGTTAGAGTTGAATCAGAATGGTGGCACGACAGTTCAAGGCTAAGACAAAGTGTTTTGATTTGTTTAGTTGTTGCAACTTCAATATTGATGGTGGCCGTAGCAGAACCAATTTTCAAACAAAAGGGTTTATCATATAATGAGACTCAAAAGGGTAAGTATCCTCACCATGTAACAAAAGGCCACTCTGTTTACCAACATGTTTGGCCTGTGAGTTCAATTTTTCCATGTTATCTGATTCCCTATTGATCACTTGAATCTGTTGCTTGGTTGCCAATAACTTTTGATTGGATGACAGGATATGAAATTTGGTTTGAGAATTGTGGCGAGTACTATAATTGTATTCTTTGGAGCAACATGTGGGAGGCGGTGGTGGAGACGGCATTTTTGTTCCCATGCTTACACTGATTATTAGTGGGTTTGATTCTAAATCATCAACAGCATTATCAAAATGCAAGTGAAAATTTCCCCTTTAGTAGTATTTATGCATATGAAAACTTCCATATATGGCTAATGAGTTATGAGGATAGTGATGTCAAAGAAAAACAAATGCTACATATATCTTGTAGGTTGATAAAACATTTCTATCAAGTTATAGAAAATATATCCCCACACATTTCTGAGTTGATTCAAGATTTCAATCAACTCTAATGGCTACTGAACTACTGTTTCCTTAAAATATATCATAAAGTTGTTGTCAACTTTGTTTGCTTTTGTCAGGTTTGATCACGAGTGCAGCAACAACAACTGTTTTCTATAATTTAAGACTGAGACATCCTACACTGGAACAACCCTACGATCTAGCACTTCTATTTCAACCAATGTTGATTCTAGGAATTAGTATTGGAGTGACTCTGAATGTGCTTTTTGTTGACTGGATGATCATTATTATGGTAATCATTTTCTTTATAGGTATTGATAGTTATACTACTAGTTATCTTATGGTGAGTGGTTTATAAAATTCAAATCTAGCTATCTTGATGTTTTTCTTTTCCTTCATGCCTAATATGCTCTTTCATTTGACAACAAAATTGAAGCAGCAAAGGAAAAGCCTCTTCCTGGAGGTGCCACCAGTCATGATCAAATAAAACCCAAATCCATTAAAGAGGAGGTATAAAAAGTTAAGCAATGAACTTCATTTTAGTGGACTTTTATGACTAATAGCTTCAGTAACCTTGTTAGGTTTTTATAATAGAGAATATTTACTAGAAGGACCTTAGAATTCTTGTATGGGATGGGATGGTGTCATTGGAAGCAGGCTTGTTAATCTTGTTCCGTTTCGGCCGAAATGGACAAAACATTTTGTACCAGTCAAAAAACCGAGACAAAATGGTGTCATTTTTGTCTCGGTTTAAATTCCGGCCTGTACCGGAAATTTTAGCCAAATACCTGTAGAAACGCGCCGAAATCATGCCAGGTGTGCCGTTTCGGCCATGAAAAAAAAAGGAATTACGCTAAGCCTAACGGCTTAACACAATAACACCCTGGCACCCCCTTTTCCCAAATCAATTCCACTCAAAAATCAAAATCTCAAATCAAATACCTAAGTCTTCTCTTCCTCGGTCCTCTCTCTCAATCGATCAATATTTTGGGTTTTAGCTGTATGGGTTTTTGTCGTTGTCATCCCCAACTTCAAGTCTTCAACAACTACAGTCTTTATTGTTGTCTTTGTCGCTAGCAGGAGAGAAATAAAAGACATAGAGATGGAACGGGGAGGAGGAGAAGAATGGAGAGACCGATAGAGTTGAAACTTGAAAGAGAGATATGTAAAAGAGGAATATTCTCAATTAAACCCTTCTCCACTCGGCAGAGAGTTAAACTTGGATGTGTAAAAGAGGAATATTCTCAAGGAATATTCTCAATTAAATAATCTTGTCCCTTCTCCCACTTGGCAACGGACAAAAAACAAAATCTAAGCAAATTATTATAGTTAAAAATAACATAGTTTTGCTGTAAAAAAAATTAAATTGTATGATTTAAAGTTAATTTATTTTGAATTTTAATTATGTTTGATTAATATTTTAATTTTTTTTATACATATATAATTAATTATATATATATAGTACAACTCCGAAACGGCACACTGAAACGCTCCGAAACCGAAACATTTCGTACCAATAGAAAAAACAAAACGCCAACTAAAACGGTATTGACAACCTTGATTGGAAGTGATTGAAGCAGAAGTGATTGAAGCAGAAGATCCGATGGGTAAATTAACAAGTATTGGTGAGGTTTCTATTTTAGTCAAAAGTGTGGGGTCAAAGTGATGTGGTCGGTAGCTCTATGACCCAAAATCCAAGGTTTAGTAAATACATAGTTTATTAAGGAAATAGTAAGATGAGACAAACCTATAACATTAGCATAAACATTGTTGTTACCAGAAGAGATTTTTGGGGTCAACATAGAAACGACATAAGCAATTTGTTGAAGTTGGTCGGCTTAAAGCCCATGTAATGCATTTTGTTAAGTGGTTGTAGATGATTCTGCTGTGCTAGTAGAAAAAAAAGAATTACGCACATTGGTAGCATATAATGAAGCACCCTGATTTCCTCCCTAAAATTTACATTGTTATTGTGGTTTCTTACTTTGCCGACTGCTATGGGTTCCTATGTTGTTGAGAAGCCATGTCTCATTCTTAAATTTGCATCATTCTTTAGTATGAAGGCCCCGCCCCTATCATAATATATGCAATGGAACTTTTAAGGTCCAATGATTTTCAATTGTATGTCCTCTATCATAACCCGAAACCCCGACCCGCAATCCCGAAACAGCGAATCGCGAAACACCCCAACCCCTGAATCGCGAAACCCCCAACCTGAAACCCCGAACACGAAATGAGACATTACAGGAAGAAGCATGTCGACTACTAATGCCAACAGGCAATATGGCTAAGAATAGGCTCCCCACGAACCGCAAACGCGAAACTCGAAACACCAACCTCGAAATCCCAAACTGCGAAACCTCGAACCTCGAAACCCCGTACCCGAAACTAGGAATCTCGAAAACCCCGAACCCCTAAACGTGAAACCCCAAACCCGAAACCCCGAACCGCGAACGTGAAACCCCAAACCCTGAACTAGAGACCCCGAACCCCGTACCTCAAAACCCCGCACCCGAAACCCCGCACCTCGAAAACCCTGAACCCCAAAAGCAAAATCCCGAACCCCAAACACCGAAAAGCCCGAACCCCAAACGCGAAACCCCGAAAAACCCCAAACCCCAAACGCGAAACCCCGAACACCAAACCTCGAAAACCCCGAACCCCAAACGCGAAACCCTGAACCCCCAACTTGAAACCCAAAACCCCGAACTCGAACGTCTAACCCCAAACGCTAAACCCGTAACCTCTAACCCGAAACCCCAAACCTCGAACCTCGAAACCCCGAACCCGAAACCCCGTACCGCGAAACCCCGAACTACAAACACAAAACCTTGACCCCTTAAAGGCCGAACCACAAAACCCCAAACCCGAAACCCTGATCCTCGAAACCCCGTACCCGAAACCTCGAAACGCGAAACCCCGAACCCTAAACGTGACACCCCGAACCCTAAACGTGAAACCCCGAACCGTTAACTCAAACCCTAAACCCCGACCCAAAAAGGCCGAACAACGAAACCCCGAACTCGAAACCTCGAACCTCGAAACCCCGTACCCGAAACCCCGAACCTCGAAAAACCCCCAACCGCGAAACCCAGAACCTAAAACCCCGAACCTTGAAACCCCGAACTAGAAACCCCAAACCACGAAAACCCCGAACCCCAAACATGAAACCCCTACAGGCCAAGGCTCGTTTAGGCTTAATAAAGACTTTGGAGAGCACCTCTCTCTAACTTCTCTCTAAAACAGCACATTATGTCTCCCCAAACCCTAAACCCGAAAACCGTAACCCGAAATACGAAACCATAAACCCCTAACCCCTAAACCTCGAAACCCCAAACCTCGAAACCCCGAAACCCCGCACCTTGACACCTCGTACCCGAAACCCTAAACCTCGAAAAACCCGAACCCCAAATGCGAAACCCCGAACCCCAAAGGCGAAACCCCGAACTGCCAACTCAAAACCCTCAACGCTATACCCTAAACCGGAAAACCCGGACCGCACACCCTAAACTCGAAACCCGAAACCCCAAACGTGAAACCTCTAACCCGAAACCCCGGACCGTGAAACCCCAAACCTCAAAAAACCCGAATCCCCAACCCCCAACCCCCAACTCGAAACCTGAAACCCCGACCCCAAAACCGAAACCTTCAACTCTAAACCCCGAACCCGAAACCCCAAACCGCGAAACCCCGAACCTTGATACCCTGAACCGTGAAAACCCCGAACTCCCAAACACGAAACCCTGAAAACCCTGAACCCCAAACGCGAAACCCCGAACCCCCAACTCAAAACTAGAAACCCCGACCCCGAAACCAGAACCCTCAAAAACCCCTAACCCCAATCGCCCAACCCCTAACCCGGAACCTGAAATCCTGAACCTCGAAACCCCGAACCGCGAAAACCCCGACCTCGAAACCCCGAACCCCAAACGTGAAACCCCGAACCCCAAACCCTCAACACTAAACCCTTAACCCGAAAACCCAAAAACCACGAAAACCTCGAACCCCAACCCCCACCCCCAAACGCGAAACTCTGAAAACCCCGAACCCCAAACGCGAAACCCCGAACCTCCAACCTGAACCCGAAACCCCGACCCCGAACCCCAAACGCGAAACCCCGAAAACCCCGAACCCCCAAACGCGAAACCCCGAACCTCCAACTCGAAACCCGAAACCTCGGCCCCGACCCCGAAACCCCGAACCTCAAAAACCCCGAACCCCAAACACCCAACCCCTAACCCGGAACCCGAAATCCCGAACCTCAAAAACTCTGAACCCCAAACGCGAAACCCCTACAGCCCAAGAATTGTTTGGGCTTAATGAAGAATTTAGAGAGCACCTCTATCTAACTTCTCTCTAAAACAGCACATTATGCCCCCCTGAAACCCCAATCCCAAAACCCTAAACCCGAAAACCAAAACCCTAAACCCGAAACCCAAAACCCAAAACCCTAAAAACCGAAACCCTGAACCCGCAACCCTGAACCGCGAAACCCCGAACCCGAAACCCCGAACCCCTAACCTGAAACCCCGAACCTCGAAACACCGAACCCTAAACCCCCAACCCGAAACCCCCAACCTAGAAAACCCCGAACCTCGAAACACCGAACTCCAAACGAGATACCCCGAACCACGAAACCTCTATACCCCGAACCCCGAACCCGAAACCCCGAACCACCAACTCGAAACCTGAAACCTCGACCCCGAACCGCGAAACCCAAACCTCGAAAACCCCAAACCGCGAAACCCAAACCTCGAAAACCCCAAACCGCGAAACCCCGAACCCGAAACCCCGAACCCCAAACGCGAAACCCCTATAGCTCAAGGCTTGTTTGGGCTTAATGAAGGCTTTGTAGAGCACCTCTCTCTAACATCTCTCTAAAAGAGCACATCATGCCCCCCTTAAACCCCAACCCCAAAACCCTAAACCCTAAACCCTAAACCCGAAACATGAAACCCGAAACCCCTAACCCAAAACACGTAACCCGAAACCCCTAACCCGAAACACGAAACCCGAAACCCCTAACCCGAAACCCCAAACCCGAAACCCCAACCTAAAACCCCAAACCCAAAACCCCAAACCGCGAAACCCGAAACCCCAAACCGCGAAACCCCAAACCTCGAAACCCCAAACCGCGAAACCCCAAACCCAAAATCGCGAAACCCCGAACCCGTAACCTCGAACCTCGAAACCCTCGACCCCGAAACCCTCAATACTAAACCCTTAACCCAAACCCTAAACTTTTTTTTGAAACTCTTCAAAAAATGGATGAAGAAATGAGACATTCCAGGAATAAGCATGTCGACTACTATCGCCAACAAGCAGCTATGGTCGAGAATAGGCTCCCCACGAACCGCCAACTCGAAACCCAAAATACTGACCCCGCGAAACCCCGAACCTCGAAAACCCAGAATTGCAAAATCCCAAACCCGAAACCCCGAACCCCAAATGCAAAACCTCGAACCCCGAACTTCGCAACCCCGACCGCAAAACCCTGAAACCGAAACCCTGAACCTCAAAACCCCGAACCGCGAAACGTCGAACCCGAAACCCTGAACCTCAAAACCCCGCACCTCAAAACCCACACCCGATACCCCGCACCTTGAAAACCCCAAACAGCAAACGCGAACCCCAAACCCCGAACCCTAAACGTGAAACCTGAAACCCCAACCCCGAACCTCGAAATCCCGGACCTCGAAACCCTGCACCCGAAACCTCGAACCTTGAAAACCCCTAACCGCGAAACCCCGAACCTCAAAACCCGAACCCTAAACGCGAAACCCAAAACCGTGAAACCCCGAACCTCGAAACCCGTACCCGAAACGCTTAACCGCGAAACCCCAGACCTCGAAACCCCGAACCTCGAAAACCCCTAACCGCGAAACCCCTAACCTCGAAACCCCAAACCATGAAAACCCCGAACCCTGAACCCTAAACGCGAAACCCGAAACCACGAAACCTCAAACCTCCAAACCCCGTACCCGAAACCCCTAACCGCGAAACCCCGGACCTTGAAACCCTTGTACCCGAAACCCCGAACCCGAAAACCCAAACCCGAAAATCCGAACCTTGAAACCCCGAAACCCGAAACCCCGAACCGCGAAACCCCGAACTCGAAACCCCATACCTCGAAAACCAAACCCATAACCCCGAACCTCGAAATCCCCGAACCCAAAACCCCGAACCCCAAAAGCGAAACCCCGAAAACCCTGAACCCCAAACGCGAAACCCCGAACCCCCAACTCAAAACCCGAAACCCGACCCCAAAACCCCGAACCTGAAACCCTCAACGCTAAACCCTAAACCTGAAAACCCGAACCCAAAATGCGAAACCCTATAACCCAAGGCTTGTTTGGGACTTAATGAAGACTTTGGAGAGCACCTCTCTCTAACTTCTCTCTAAAACATCACATTATTCCCCCCTAAAAACCTAAACCCGAAAACCCAAACCCCTAAACCCGAAAACTGAAACCCTAAACCCGAAACCCTAAACCCTAAAACCCGAAACCTTCTAATTTATTTTGTGTCGTATCGTCTGAATTTGCATTGCTACTCGCGAAATCGTGGTTTTGTTTTCAGTATTTTTTTATTGCTTCTTGAGTCTGAAAATCATAATGAGAGTGCGTCGCGAAGGCTACTGACTTTGATTTGTTGATTTTAGCTTCTAAGGAACCAAAAGAAAGCAAGTTGTGAGGTAAAAGGCGCAGTAGAGTGAAAAGCCTTGATATTTTTATGTGGTACACGAGAGGTGTAAGGGTATATTTTGTGCCACCAACCACATTTTGCAGATTCAAAGGATATCAGGAAACAACGAATCGGTGACACAAAACGCTGACATAGCTTTCCCAATTGCGGGCCATGGGCCAGCAACTCGGGTTGTTGTCTAGGATGTACATGGATCTGAAAGATGATGTGAAATCGATAAAGAAATAGAATAGTGGGGCTGGTCGTAGAGGAAATACGGTCTGTAAGGCCGTATGGGATACCAGATCTGATTTTGAAGAGTTTGTTAACGTGGGTGAAGACGACTATGATGGTGATATGGAATCTGAAAGTGACAAATCTTATTGTGAAGCCATGCCACCATTGAAGGATAGTGATGGGGATGAGTTAGCATCGCCGGTCGCGGGGTCCTTGGTTATAAGGCGCACACTTCAGGTTCAGGTCAAGGAAAATGAAACTAATCGACAAAGGGAGAACATCTTCTATGCGCGCTGTTATGCACAAAGCAAGGTGCGTGGTTTAATTGCGGATAGCGGAAGCTGTGTTTGTTAATGCTTGCAGTGCCACCCTTGTTACTGAACTTAATTTGAGTACTGTTAATGATGCGGACCAGCCCAAAAACCCCAGTAAGGACCTATTACATGTTCCAATGACCCAATCTAAGACAAAGGCATTCAATGCACTGGTTTTGAAGGTTTCAACCCAAGTCAGAATTGCAAGGACACCATTGGAGTATCAAGAGAAGACCCCAGTACATCTTGACCATGTGCAGGAGGGGTTCAATACAACCTTATTTGGGCCATGAAGTGAGGACAACAAAAGAGACAAAAGAATCCCACTACAACTTGGAAACAACATGGGTGGGAAATCATTTTTTTTCCACAAGGTATCGTGATGTCGTTCTATGGGCTCGCCGGTCTGTTTATTAGCTCTTATTTGTGGTGCACAATTTCGTGGAATGTAGGTAGTGGTTATGATCGATTCGATAGAAAAGAAGGAATAGTGTGTATTTTTCGTTGGGGATTCCCAGGAAAAAATCGTCGCATCTTACTCCGATTCTTTATGAAAGATATTCAGTCTATCAGAATAGAAGTTAAAGAGGGTTTTAATGCTCGGCGTGTCCTTTATATGGAAATCAGAGGCCAGGGGGCCATTCCTTTGACTCGTACTGATGAGAATTTGACTCATACCTTTTCCTTTTGTTTTTAGGATTAAGGGGCTCGGTGGAAGGCTATAAATAAGCCTTATGGGCTTTTTTTAATTTGGTTAGCTACAGCCCAAGGCTTGTCTGGGCTTAATTGATACTTTGTTTTCAGCTAGGATCCAAGGTTTCTTTGGATCAAGTCATGGGCTTTCCAACTTAGGGTTTTGGGTCAATTTTGAGTGGGCCTCTTTTAAGTCCACATAAGAGGTCCATTAGGGTTAGTTTTTTAAAAGGCTATTTAAACTCATGTTAGCTAAATTTTGGCAGCCATTGATGAAATTTAATTATGAAATTTTTAGTTTATGTGTGAGTGATTCTTGCATTCTTTAGTTCTTGAACAAACTGAATCCGACTTATCGAAGATTAAGTAGCTTCGTGGCGTCATTCTACTCATTCTAATAGTGTTGCTTGGTTGCTTCGGTTTTCAGGTCGGTTCGGTTTCGGTTGGGTCACCGATTTATTGATTTTTTATATTTTCTACACAGTAAAATAACCATCATGTCCCTCGAAAAAGACAAAAAAAGCAGATGTCAAGGGGTGCCAAGTAATTTCACATTCCATTACATAGTAAAACAACTCTTTTACCCTCATATAAGACAAAAATCATGGCTTGCCTACTAGGGTATTTCAGATATTTTATATTTTTTTGAAAATGTCTAAATACTAATCTTCGCCTAATATAAGATAAAATTGAAGGGTTGGTTGTAGGGGTGTTCCGTTAATTTATTTTTTAGTTTCCTCTGAATACTGTGTGTGTGTGTGACACAAGAGTCGACAATATTCGACCTCACGCCTATTTCGAGCGGGCGGGCAGCGTCATCCGGTGGATGAAAATGTTCATTTGAAGTCTCCGTGGATGCACCGCCATGTCCTTTTTCTTATGGTGTGGCACGTGGCCTCACAAGGTGTCCGGAGACGTGACAGTGGACGATTACACTTTTTTCCCAATTTTCGCTCTCCTTCACCCTAAACTACACGACAACCCCCTAGTTTTATGGCTGTTTCATTTCAGTCCCTACCTTTTTAATTTTTTGTTTGTTCTTTTGTTAAAGTTTTTGGGCTTTTTTTGTTATTTTTTTTGAATTTTTCCCCATTATTCACGCAATAATAATAATAATAATAATAATAATAATAATAATAATAATTGTTGTTGTTTTTTTTCTTACTCCCTCTTTTGTTATGTTCTCGAGTTTTTTTTCTCGGGTTAATGTAATAATTTTTATTATTTTAACAATAATAATAATAATAATAATATTTTTAGATGTGAAGTCCTCAAGGGGCATGGCGTGATGATAAAGGGATGGAGATCTGCACAGCAGGTCTCGAGTTCGAGTCAGGACATACACCTCTTTGTAAGAGTTTGGGACAACTGGGTTCTTACTCACTCATCTGGGCTCACAAAATGCACTTTCCAAGGGTGGGGTTTCCTCGAATTAAAAAAAAAAAGATGTTAAGTCTTCAATGTTGTTGTTATAATATGGTGTATTGATATATTTTATTATATCAAACATTACATATATAAATGTTATATTTTATTTTGAACTAGCAAAATAGCAAAATCAATTAATTGCTTCAATCCTAACAGTTATATATATATATATATAAACCGCGTGGTGTTTTTACTGTTTGAATCCACAGTACCATTTACTATTTATATATGCTGTCGTGAATCATTAGCGATATGTTGGTGTAGCCGAGTTGGTCCAAGGATAGCAAAATTATAAGAGAGGGCGCGGGTTCGAATCCCACTCTCCGCATGTTTTTATTTTGCCACAAAACAAAATCTATTGATATGTATTGTCTTGAACTATAACCGAAATGTGGAGGTAGCCGAATTGGTCCAAAACGCGCCAGTCTTCCGAGAAGGGCGCGGTTCGAATCCCATTCGCCAGCAAATATTTATGTTTCTTGCTTTTTTATTTATTATGTTTTTTTCTTTTCTTTTTTTCATTTTTTTTTCTGATTATATTTTTTTATTCTTTTTTTCCCCACTTATATATATATATATATATATATATATATATATATATATATATATATATATATATATAGTTTGTTGTTTTTATAATTGGATTATCTGGGCTAACTTAAATGCACTATGATTAATCCTCAAATTCAATTTTTTTTATAATTTGTTTTCCTTATTATGTTTTTTTTCCATGAAATATTTTTAATTTTGCTTGGAAATGTGATTGATTTTAAAAAAATAAATATATTTTTTGTTGAGAAATATTTTTTTTCCTTATTATGTTTTTTTGTTTTTATTTTTTTCCATGAAACATTTTTTTTATTTTGCTTGGAAATGTGATTGATTTTTAAAAAAATATATTTTTTGTTTAAAAATATATTAAAATGATACTTTTTTTTTAATTATTTTTAACAGTAACCCATGAAAATAATCTAAAAACAATGTTTGTTTTTTTTGTTCGTATTTATTCATTTATGCTTTTAGACAAAAAAAAAATTATTCATTTTTAGTAGGGATTTTATTTTTATCAGGTTCTATTCTAAAATTTTAATTTATATTGGTGATAATTTTAAAATTAATATTGCTCTTTTTTCTCTTTGTTCTTTTTTTTTCTTATGTGTGTGTGTTTGTTATGTTATTTGTTTTTCAGATAAGATATTTTATAATTTTATTTTTTGCGCAATAATGATGATAATTTTAGTGATTATTTTTTTTTTGTTCAAATGTTTTTATTTTTTATTTTTTGAGGTAATTTAATGATTTTAATTATTTGAGTAGTAATGTTGATAATAATTTTAACTGTTATTGTAATGAAAATGACATTAACGTAGAGATGGATTTTCAATTTATATTTTCATCTTTTATGAATAGAAAATTAACTACTTTCTCATAATTTATATTTTTATTTTTAAATGTGATTTAAATTGAATTATAAAATAAACTAATCTTAATACTATAAATTCAATAATTCAAACATCCTAATCTTCTTGCTTTTTTAATGAAGATGATAATTTTATGTTGGTTATTTTGTTAAAACCTACTAAACAGATAAATTTATATCAATTTAAAATTCATATATTTTATAGAAAACTTGCACTTCAAGATAATGTTGCACATATTTATTATTTTGACTAAATTTATATTATAATAAAAAATATATATAATTAATATTTTTTATATTAAAAAAATATACATTAAAAAAATTGATGCCGCCCGCGACGAGACGCGAGGGGCATTGGCTAGTATATATATAAACCCCGACCCATCCCATCCCATCCCTCCTCTTCCATCTGAATCCACCTGTCTCTCCCATACAGATTTCGTGATCTCACATCCTCCCCGCCTCCCTCCCCTCTTCGTTATAACGGAATAAAAAATGGAATCTCCTTATAAAGTTGCTTTCTCAACACTCTTATCATTTTTACTGTATTTCATTTTTCATTTCTGATTTTCTACTGCTAAGAAACGGTGGATTTATATTTCTAAGGTTTTGGAAATTAAGGGAGATGGGGTTGCAAGGGCAGATAATACCGTATAAAAACGGAGAAAAAGAAGACAACGATGAAAGGGAAGGAAAGGAGATATCACCGTTTCCTCCTCCTCCTCTTCATAGCAAATTCGCTGTTGTTGGTTATGCTCTCACCTCCAAGAAAATTAAGAGCTTTTTGAAGCCCAAACTCGAAGGTTTAGCTAGGTAATCAAATCTGTTTTTTTAATAATTTGATTTCAAAAATTAAATTAATAACGTAACGATTTTTATTATTGCTTGCTTAATTGCTAAATATTTAGCCAGTCACGACTTATATTTAATTTGATGTGTTTTTTTAGGGTCAGATTTTTGGTGCTTGGTATCTGGAATATTCTGATATATGCAAATGTCCTTTTCGTTTTAGATGTAAAGAAAGTCAAGTTTAATGCTACTTAATTAATTAAAATCTTACTGAATCGTCGTCACAACTACCCCGTAAGTTAAGTCTTTTATCATTCAAGATGATTTTGTATGCCTGGTTGATAAAATATGGTGCAGCAAGTTTTGATTTGATGATATGATACAGTAGTGATCGTTACACTTTAGTGTTCCCTGATGGCGCAGGAATAAGGGGATCTTGTTTGTTGCAATTGATCAAAACAGGCCACTTTCAGATCAAGGTCCTTTTGACATTGTATTGCACAAGGTTGGTGTTTTTTTTTATATATATAATTTTTTTGGGTTCATATTCTATTGCCCGACAAAATTCTAGATTCAAAGTGATGATATTTTGTTGAGGGCTTCTTGCTTAATTATTTTAATATCTCCATTTTGGTACTTTCTTAACTGACATGCTTCAGTTATCTTTTTTTTTTTTTCCAATTTAAAATGCAGCTAACTGGAAAGGAGTGGCGACAGATTCTTGAGGTTGGTCCTATTTTGACATCATTAATTCTATTTTTGCCTGAATTACTTGTTAATAGTGTAAAAAGGGTTAAAACATACTTGATTGATGACTTGAATCTTAGATGCCATATGATATGTTCTTCATCGCGGATAATCAAGAATCACAGGCTTTAAAAATGCTTAAATTCTTATTCATAGCTGACGAGATTTGCAGAGAGCTTGCACTTTCTTTCATCATGAATCTCATGACTTGCTAGTTGAGATCAGGGCCAGCAAGAGAGGATTTTCTACTTCCATGTCCATATAACTGATCATTTCAGGTTTTCCTAAGCATCATATGCAAAACATTTTTGTGCTGTCTAACCCCTTTTATCAGTTGAAAGTGAGATGACCGTTTTTTAACCCAATTTCTTAGCTTACATGTAAGGAGGGAGGCATGCCCAAATCTAGTTAATTAAAAAACAAATTGTACCTGTTTCTTGGTCTTCATTACACTCATCCCTGATTTGCAGGGGTATGAATTATTCTTCCTTTCTAATTTTGGTGATGCAATTACTGGTTAAGAGTGGCAGGAAATTAGCTACTAGTTTCTGACCTCAGCAAGGTTGAAGTTCTTATGCTCTAAAATCAATGATTTCTTGGGCTTGGAAGCATTAGGATATGTCTTCATTTTCCTGTTAGGATTATTACTCTCTAAAGGCTACATAGGCCTGTGATCTGTTGTGCCTTTCATAATAAAGCATGTGACGATGACAAACACAAATTCCAAAATGTTTATTAACCATTCTATTAGATTCAATAGTTGATGACTTTGCTTCCTTCATCTTATCTTCCCCCGGATTGGTTAATGTGTGCTCTGCAATTGTTTGAGCAGTTGTTCTATGTCAGCCAAGGTAGGCTTGGTATTTTATTTTGATGTCCATAAGTTGTTTCTCATCTATGGTCTTGTTTTACCTTATCTATGTTTTACATTGGAAAAAAAAGTGAATATTCAAAATTGAATTGAAGAATTCTTTGGTGAAGTTTAGAACTACAAGATTCAAATATTCTTTAGTGAGCAATTACTTGTAACTTTTCATTTTGTAAGGCATTTCTTGTTGGTCTAATTGATGCGAACTTTATGATCATGTGGTCACACAACCCACAACAAGATTGACAATAAATTTTAGAAAGTCGAAACATGTCTGATAGGAGTGAGACACAATTAAAATTTATTCAAAGTCACTATTATTATTGGAATAAAAACCCCGACCTATGAATACCAAATTGTGAACAAGGAGTATAAAGAAGGCGCAACTAAGCCAATTAATTTTTGATAAGTCAATTTAGTTCGTTAAAGAACTAGAGAATATGAGAATTTCTCACACAATCTAAATAAATTCTGCAGCAATAATATCATCAAGTTTTAATATTTTTGTCTTATAAAGAGTATTAAGTTTTTAAAAACAAAACCCTAACACTAATACGTCAAATATGCACCCTAATTTAAATAAAGTCCAAACTAATTAAAATATGATTAAAAAATAAATAAAACAATAGTCTAATGCTATGATAGCGGAAAATAAAATAAGAGAAATTATTTTTCAGTCTTTGCTGCATATGATAGTGAAAAGTATTCAAGATAATTAATTGTTGAAGAATCCTTGCTGAATAAAAGTCTAATGCCTTATAGAATAAGAATTAATTTCTGACCAATTAATACTTCTTGTTTTGATATGGAATCCTTGTAAAATAAGTCAAAGGATGCCACATAAATTCTCAGTAGCATTGAGGACTTCCTTTAGTGAATGAAATTTATACCTCTTAAGAAAACAATGTCTCTTTAGTTTCTGTATTTTGTTTGCAGATTTTAGGCCCAACTTAAAACACGTTTTTTCTCGTTCGAATGAATTAACAGGCCTACCATATATTGTTGAAAAAATACAATTGTTTGGTTTCCAACTAATTGAAATCGCATCCAAACTCCTGTAGCTTCAAATATGACCTGCCAAATGTTTAGACCGACAAATTTGATCCTTTTTAACCCAAGCTTCTTTACTAAGCTCATTGAACTCCTCTTGGATCCACTTTGTTTTAGGCCACAGATCCAATGGACACTCCTAATGGATCCTTTGATGTTGTAGCCAATATCGTATCGCCAGTCTAGAGGTCTTAATATTGATGCAGAATATTTTAGGTGTTGTAGGTTCTATGTCAGAATTAGAATTAGATTTGATAATGTTAGCAAAATCTGCTCAACTGTGTTGTGGCCTATATCATGTTATATGTGGACATTGTGGTTTCATTAATCTTCTGCCGCCTTACCTTGTAATCCTTGAGAACTAATATTGTGATTCTGGATCTTTGTGGTTTTTCTATATCTTCATGCTTCTACAGTGAAATTTATTTGATGTACATGTATCCTTTCCTCCAATTTATTTCCTGTAATTCCAGGATTACAGGAGGACACATCCAGAAGTCACTGTCCTTGATCCTCCTGATGCTATACAACATTTACACAATCGGCAGTCTATGCTCCAGTGTGTTGCTGATATGAATTTGTCCAACTCATATGGTAATTTCTCATACTATTTTGTGGATGTTTGGGTGGAAAACAATATCTTTAGCTTCACATTTAAATGGCAACCCTTACAGTTCTTGGTGTGAGGTTGACAGATGGCTAGTATAGTGCCCAAAGCTGATTGAAATTGATCATTTACCCTTTATGGTGCAGGGAAAGTAGGTATCCCTAAACAATTAGTGATTAAAAAGGATGCTTCATCTATCCCTGGTGCAGTTGCAAAAGCTGGGCTGATGTTACCCGTTGGTTTGTTCTTTCTTCTGCATTCAATTTCTTAGTGTACTCGAGTCAGTAACTTGGCTGCATGCAATGCTGAATTTAGCTGGAAACTTATTCAGAGTAGAATACAAGTAGTTGATGCTTTGGATTGTCAATTGGATAGTATTGATTTCTTTTTCATGAGGTTGATTTATTTTGTATTTTGTTTTGAAGTTATCTATCTTGAGTTTGTATACTCATATCTGTTTCAGTTGCAAAGCCACTGGTTGCAGATGGAAGTGCAAAATCACATGAACTATCACTTGCCTATGATCAACAATCACTTCAGAAACTTGAACCTCCACTTGTTCTTCAGGAGTTTGTCAACCATGGTATATAGTTGTATTCATTTAGGTTGTTATGGTCATGATCATCTGAGGCACCAGCTTACATTACAAATGCTATTCCTTTCATTGTTTTAGGGGGTGTTATGTTTAAAGTTTATATTGTTGGTGAGACCATTAAGGTGGTGAGGCGTTTCTCATTACCTGATGTCTGTAAACGTGAGCTTTCAAACATTGTTGGCGTGTTCCGTTTTCCACGTGTTTCTTGTGCTGCTGCTTCTGCAGACAATGCTGATCTGGACCCTGGTGTTGCTGGTGAGTCTTCATAACCATGACTACTTTTTGTTAACTTTTCTTACCAGCTAGGCATTCACCACTAGTTATAAGTAGAGATTTGCAATGAGTTGTTGATTCTGAGACCAAACATGTTATTCAGTGGTTTTGATGCAATGATCATTAAGCTCTGCCTTTTCCCCTGGGAAATTCAGTTTCTTTGGTTCCTAATGCAGTAGATTGCTCAGGATAATTCCTGGGTCCAAAGCTAGTGTGGGAGTTGAATGCCACTGTTTCTTCTCTTTTAACTTTTATTCTGCAAATGATGGATTTGTTCTAGACTTCAATTGTGCCATTGAACTGTGTTCAGCACTTGAGAACCTGCTATGAGGCCTTGAGCGTAATACTCTGACATGTTCCTCTAATATATATATTCTTCTCTTCCTGCAGAGCTTCCACCTCGACCATTGCTTGAGAAACTTGCGAAAGAACTTTGTTGTCTACTGGTAACTTCATATTTTTTTCTGTTCATCAGTATAAACAACCATTGTCTTTTGCATGTTTTTCATTGTTAAATACATGCAGGGTCTCCGGTTGTTCAATCTTGATATTATCCGAGAGCATGGGACCAGAGATCGATTTTATGTCATTGACATTAATTACTTCCCAGGCAAGTCCACATTTTCTTTTCTTTTTTGTGATGTTTCCATCAAAATCTGTTTTCCAACCTTCTTTGACATTTTCCAGGGTCTTAAATTCACCTCGTTTCTGCTTTGAGGCTTTATATATATAAATTGGAGAATAAGTTATGTCTTGAAAGCTTGCTTAACAATTCCTTTCATTTTATATCTTAACATGGAAAAATGGCAGGTTACGGGAAAATGCCAGAGTATGAGCATATATTTACGGACTTCCTTCTGAGCCTTGTACAGAATCAATACAAGAAAAAATCCACCTAGAAACTGTCGGAGGCATTACTGACATAAAAGAAGCTGTGTATTGAAAGTATCATGTTGTCCGAGAAAGTATGTGCTGGGGGTTGCTAGGTTCCGTGTATAGCATAATTAATGCCTGCTAGCAGCTGGAGGAGGATATGAGCAAATCCCAACCTTCAACGTCAGTAATAATCATAGGCTGGCTGGCAGAAATCTTTATCAGCTCCCTTCAATTCAGCTGGCTTTGCTCAATTCCTCATGTTATCTCACCATTATTCTGTGCTGTTCAAAGGTGTCATGAGCAGCCGGTGAATAGCAACCCCGTGATCAGTATATAGTCATTTCTCATGGGATAGTATCCCTCTGACTTGTCGAGAAGTTAATAGAATAACTCTAAACTTTATACGAAGACGCTGTAAACTCTCTGCCGTTGTAGAATGAGAGTTTCCATCGTTTTGACAACTGAATTACCGTGGCACACACAAAGTTATCAGATTTTTAAGCTATCATTTTAAGAGCAGGGTTGTCAATACCGTTCTGTTTTCGTCAGAACGTTCCGTGCCATTAAAAAAATCAAGATAAAACTATGTCGTTTTCATCT
This sequence comes from Salix koriyanagi, assembly GCA_029228605.1. Lineage (NCBI taxonomy): Eukaryota > Viridiplantae > Streptophyta > Magnoliopsida > Malpighiales > Salicaceae > Salix > Salix koriyanagi. The sequence goes on along the minus strand of CM055331.1, from coordinate 7,801,854 downwards.
TGGTTTTAATTTCGACCTGTTTTGAGAAATACCGGTCAAATTCTAGCTGGAATGTCTCGTTACGTTCCGGGTGTGCGGTTTCGGCCTTAAAATCCTTTTTATTTTGATGAACTTGTGATTGTGTTTCTAATTTTGAGATTGTGTTTCTAATTTTGAGATTATGTTTGTTTGACTTTGTGTTTATATTGTATAATTTAAAGTTAATTTATCTTGAATTTTAATTGTGTTTGTTAAATTTATATTTTAATTTTTTTCATATATATATATATATATAAATATATAAAATTAATTATATATGAACAGTATAACTCTGAAACGGTATGTCGAAATATTCTAAAATCAAAATGTTTTGTACCAATAGAAAAATCGGAACTGCGACCAGACTAGAACGGTATTGACACTCTTCATTAAGAGTTCATTTACACTTATCATGTCTGCTCGTGGCGTGCACCCAACCGCCAAGTGATTTGGTATTGTGAGTCTTAGATAGCACAAGCAAGTTTTGCCTTACAAGTCACTGCAATATCTTAGCAGTTAGCAATGCAGAATCTACTTTCATGCCTTGACAACGCGAAAAAAATTTTCATCATTGTTAATATTTCAACCAAACCCCAAAGCCTGCCTTCTGGCGAATAAATTTCGAGGTTTCCCTGCGACTGTGTACTCTCTCTAATTCATGTTTAAGCTCAGTATCTCGTAATCATTCCAGCTATCATCACAAATTTGTAACAAGAGTTTCAAGGCTTTGAGATATTTGAGAAGTAGAGAGGGATGTTAATAGACAAATTGCATGATTTTGATTGCTCCAAGGCATTTCTGCGATCCTACCTCACTTGTTCAAAATAATAATATAATTAAGTTAAAATTATATTTAAAAAATCTTAAAAGTGCTCAGTATTTTACTGTGGAATGTGAGTTGATTCAGATTACAACGACGTTATTTGCCCGCGTGCTATGTTAGACTTTTTTTACATAGAAAAAACTGATTGATTTTATGCATGTTGTAATTGATTATCTTAATATTTAATTAGTAAAATTATAATAGATTAAATCTGTTAGAAATATTTTTTTTCCGCCTAAAATGAACAATTAAAAACCAAAATTAAGAGCGTATATATATAAACATGGAAAAAAATGAGACTATTTAGAAATATATCTAAGAAATAAAAGAATTAAAATAAATAATTAAAAGTATATGGGCCGAAATGAAATCAAAATATGTAAATAATTTAAATGGAAGGATTAAATTAAAAAAAATTAAAAGTGTTGAAATGAAAATAAAAAAGAAATTATTTTATTTTTTGATTTAGTTTCGATCCCTTTATTTTTTTTCAGTAATTTTGGTATAAATTTAAATAATTTGTTTGTATTTATGTCTCTATATTCTTAGTTTTGACTTTTAATTTTTATTAGAATTTATCTTTGTATTAAATGTAGCTTTGGTTAAAAAACAGAGTACGTTCATCTTTGGTGGTGTGAAATGAAAGTAAAACCCTCTATTATGCATGTATAGTTAATCTTCAGTTGTTAGTTATTTTTTATATTTTTTTAAGGCATTAATATTAAATAAATATTAAAATACATAAGTTTTTTTTAAGAGAAAAAACCTTGAAAATATTTTTTCTCGTTATTTTAAATGCATTATTTAAAATAAAATGAATATATTAAAAAAAATTGAAAGTCTTTTAGATGGATTGTTTCGCTCTAATGTCTAACATTATTAAAAAAAAGAAAGAAGCAATAACCATTAACATTTTTTTACATATTAGAAAATTTGGTTTTGTCTGCGGTGAAGCGCAGGCAAGTGATTCATATATTTTGTATATGTAGATAATTTGACAGAAACAATTCACCAGTTTTGTCTATGTGCAACTTCATATATTTTTTATTCATGTAATATTAGATCTCAAATATCATACATAAAAAAGTTTCATTGATGCATTATCTTGATTATTATTCTTATTGTTATTATCATGATTGTTAAATTGTCAAAATTATTATAGTTGTTATTGTAACAATTATTATAAATAATTAATATTCTAATCATTAATGAAAATATTATCATTACCACTATTATTATCATTATAAAAAGAAATATTTTTTTTTATTTTCAAAGATTTATTCTTCTTATTATTATATTTGAAATATTCCAGAATACTAAGATTAAATTACTTTGAGAATTTTAAGAAAAGCTTACTTCATTATATATATATTAAGGTGTTAATATTAAAATCAATACCAAAATATATAATTATTTTTAAGAGGAAAATCCTTAAAAATAATTGCCATCATTATTTTAAACGCATTTTGCATAATAAAATAAATATATAAAAATCTAATATACAATAATTATTATTATTATTATTGTAAATAATTTTGTTATAGTAAGAACCAAAAATTTTGTAGGCTGATTATTTTACTCAGATATATAGCATTATAAAAAAAATCTAAGACCATTAATATTTTTTTGCAAGTTAAAATTTTGTTTATGGCTACGCTGAAGTGGAGGGCAAGTGGCTCGTATATTTTTTCATTGTAGATAAATTGTCCCTAATTTTTCCACCTATTTCATCTACATGTCGCTTCGTATAGTTTTTGTTTATGTGATATTAGATATGAAATATCATACATAAAAAAGCCACAAAAGTCAACCACAAAGAAAAATAATATCAACTAATGAATTATTTCGATTATTATTGTCATTCTTATTATCATGATTGTTAAATTATAATTATTATTGTTCATATTATCGATGACACCATAATTATTGTTAGAAAAAGAAATTAATTTTTTTTATAAGATTTCTTCCTCATATTATTATATTAAAAGTACTTCAGAATACTAATATTATTTTAAAAAAAAACATAGGTCATATATATATATATATATATATATATATATAGATATATATTAAGACACTAATAATAAATAGATATCAAAATATATAATTAGTCTAACATATTTATAAGGAAAAAAACTTACAAATAATCATTTTTTTGAATATCTTATCTATAATAATTAGAAATTTCAACACCTAATAATATTAAAAAAACAATTAAAAAACAAAATAAATGACAAAACAAAAATAAATATTATTAGATATATAAAAATTATTTGACTTGAAAAATAAATAATAATAATAATAATAATAATAAATATTATTTTTTCAAATGATCATCAACACATATTAAAATTTAAACATTAAATAAAAAAACCTTAATAACAGTGGAAATAATACAAAATAAGAAACAAAAACTAAGAGCGTGTACATAAATACATAAACAAAAATAGGAACCATTTAAGAAATATATATATATATATATAAAATAAAAGAATTAAAATAAAATCCAAGACTAAAAGTATAAGGACCAAAATGAAAAACACATATATAATGAATGTCATTTATTTAGCTAGCAGTTTAATTCGCCTTTTACCTTCCACTTCCACCACATGCTGTGCCTTTTTGGGAGTGTGGTTAAGGTTGCTTTTAAAAGTGCTTTTCGTTAAGAAATGCATCAAAATGATATTTTTTTTATTTTTTTTAAATCAGTTTGTACGTCAACATATCAAAATTATCTAGAAACACCAAATTATTTTAATTTAAAATAAAAAATAAAATAAAATTTAACTTTTTTCAGAAGCGATTTTTCAAAAGCATTCCCAAACACCCTTGCCATCTCCCACCAAAACCATAGTTTAATTCACCTTTTCAAATAGTAATGAACAGTGAAAACTACAGTTGAAATCAGTGTTCAATACTATTTGAAATTGCGATCTACTTTAGCTACTCTATAAAATAATAGTCGTGGTGCGCGTAAGCTGGCTCGGACACCCCGGTTATAAAAAATATTATAAGTGGGAAAAAAACAGAAAAAAATGCTAAAACAAAAGGGTCCGGGGATTATTCGTGGTGCACGTAAGTTGCCCCGAACACCCCTGTTATCAAAAACAAAAAAATGTATACGTGGGGAAAAAATTGTGGGCGTGTAAATTGGCCCGGACACCCCGATTATAAAAAAACTCGAAACAAATGTATAAGTGGGAAACAAAACAGGAAAAAAAATGTTATAAAAATGGGTCCAGAGATAAAAAAAAAATTGTATACGTGGGAAAAAAATCATGATATTTATAAGCTAACTCGGACATTTTGGCTATAAAAAAACCAAAAAAAAAATGTATTAGTGGAAAAAAGAAGAAAAAACAATGTTTAAAAAAAGTGGTTCTAGAGATTAATCATGGTACACATAAGCTGGCTCGGATGCCCATGTTATCAAAAATAAAAGTCTGGTAAAAAAAAAAGCACTTTTTTGAATAGTAATGAACAGTGAAAAACATTGTTCACACTATTCCAAAATCACTTTATAGCCTAAATGATTCGAACTCTCGCTATGGGGAAACATTAGGCACACGTCTAAACCACTCGGCCAAACGACTTCGTTATGCTGGTGTAGTATAGAAATAATACTTATATTATTAGATAATTTCATTATTTAAGTCCACAATACTTATGAGTCTATATGAACAATGAGCAAATGAACAGTAAAATCACGAGCTGATTTAGCTGTATAAATAATAATTAATATCGCCTTGGATTTTGAAATCTCGTAGTTCTTTTGTATTGTTCCAAAAATAAAGCAACAATAACACAACACCTAGAGGTTGAATTAGATGTTATCAAATATTCACAAATATGAAAATAATTTAAATAATTAATTAAACACAATTAACTTATAATATAATTAAACTATGTAAAATAAAAGGATAAGAAAGAGAGATTGCAAATTTAAATTTTAATATGGTTTAACAAGTCTATATCCACACTTCAAGAACCAACCGGTCTTCAAGATTACAATTTCCTTGATGAAACATCACCAAGCCCTTTTCATCACTTTAAGAAATATCATCTTCAAGATTTTTCCCCTCGGTGATATACTTCACACATGATCAAAGTTTTCTCACGTGAACACTTCACCGCTTACAAATTGTATGAAATGTAACTACACTAAAAAAAATAAAAATTAAAAAATATATTTTCTATAAGTCACTCAATAACACTTAGCAGTATGATAATAGGTAAGTGTAGTGAGAGTGAGGTTTTATACTTTGTGCTAGAATATGAAGGTTTAGTGTAGCACAAGCTTAGAGTATATTAGGATTGATGATTTCTAGCTAGTTTTTATATTTGAGATAATCTTTTATATATATTATATGCTTGGAATCTTCTTTCTTGTTTTGAAAGAGTAAGAGGTGTTTATAAGTTTCTAAAAGAAACTAGTAGCTTATAGTTGTTGGTATCCCATTGATGGTTGAAATGATAGACTAATTCAATGGGTCAAGTCAATCAAGCGATCGGTTGTTGCACATTCATAGGTGTTCATCCATGACGACCAAGAACTAGACAGTTCATTTGGTATCACCAAACAGTATAGTGATCATGCATAAAATCTATTTTTGAAATTTTAAACTTGGTAATTTCTTGGAATTGTTTCATCAATCCTTTTAAAATGCATGAAAAGTAAAGTGTGCACATTTATTTTAATTTGGGTAATCAAATAAGATATAATGATATATACATTTCACACTAAAATAAATCTTTACTTGTTTTGCATCTTGGATTTATTGATTGATTTCTTCATATAATACTATTTAAACTTATTCTCAACCAAACATATCATCAATCTACTTTTTATTTAATTGTTATCATCAAAATATATAAAAAAAATATTAATGTGTGATTCAAAGGTCAACAATCTCCTATTTTTTTATTAAGAGAATTAATGTATAAATATAGATTTAAAAACAAGTTTCTTCCTATATTTTGCAATATAATGTCTTAGAAACTTTAACAGTTATAATCAATATATAAATGTTATTTCTCCCTCTTAATCCTATATATATATATATAATTCTATATCTATTATCTTCAATTGTCTCCCTTTTGTGATCAATGAAAAGCAATAAGTGAACAATATACAACATAAAGAAATTGAATATTAAAAACATTACCAAATCTTCAAAAACTTAGCATCCATTACAAATTAGGAAAAAAAAATACTAAAAACATAAAAGAAATAAAAAAAAACACATGCAAGCTTAGTACAATAGACTATAATAGTGGATAGAGAAAGGGTAGATTAGTCATCACATCCTTTATATCCAATTGAATGACACATATGCAACTCACATCCTCTCATATATGTTGAGCTTCACTTTCTAGATTCCATAGTTCATCCCTAGATGTCGAAGTGCTTGTACCAATATCTTTGAAAGAGGAAACCATAAATAACTTGAACCTAGGCACTAACATCATTGGATTTGAACCCCCACCCCAAGAATAGAAAATTCATGAACGAGAAGTATGAATTGACAACACAAAGTTAGTTGAACCTCGATAAGTCATTTTTAGTCCTTCCAAGAACCAAGAAAGAAAGAATTCTCACCTCACAAGCACATAAAGTTATTGTAATCTCAATGTCATTAAGCATAAAAATCCTAATTTGAAACTTAGGTTACATATGGACTTGTATAAAGCCCACTTACAATCAAACCCAAATCCCTAAGTATCTAAGCCCAATTGATTCTTATTAGCCCTAAAACACTAAAAAAACAAATTCAAAATAAAAAGCTCAAGTTGTAGCCTTATAAAAATAAGATAAATAACATTTATTTGGTCTTGAATGTTGTTGACTTGTAGATTTCCTTCCTAGACTAGGAAATTTCTTCTTTTGAATGCTAAGAATCTTCCCTTCTTTAGGAAATAATATGGACTTGGACTACATGTCATAAAAGAAAAAATAAGCCCAAATTAAGGTTGTCACAGGGCCTTAACACATCAGCCCTTCTCAAAATTTGAATAGAACCCTTCTTGGACTTGGATTAGATGTATTAGAGGTTGCTCTTTAGGCTCAATTGACCTCCTTTGTCCCTCTAGGTCCATCCTTTGTCCCTCTAGGTCCATATTGCTCTATGTGCTTTGAACTAGCACATTCAATGCCACTTTAAGTCCCTTTGCCCTAACTCTTGTAATAGCCCACTTGGCATCACCAATGGGTCATCTACGTGATTACCCTAGGTGTTGGTTTGATCCTCTTCATCCCCTCTCTCTTTAAAAAGATTTGACCTTGAATCATCATCAACTACATCAGATAGAGTAAGATGAGAAAAACATTAAAGATAGCGATAACACCATACTCCCCTGACAAATCAATTTTATATGCACCGTCATTTATCATTCACAAGATTTGAAAAGGCTCATCTCCTTGCAGATATAACTTAAACTTTTTTTTGGCTGGAAACTTCTCATTGTGCATATACACCCAAAATCAATCACCGAGCTGAAATAAAACATGCTTGAATGCCCAACCATAAACTTACCATTGAATGCACGCAATACATGATTCATCAATCTCATAAACGTGCTACGTGCATTTGTAAGACCAAACAACATGATTAACCATTCATACAAACCATGTTTAGTCTTAAATGTTGTTTTCCATTCATCACCTTCTTTCATCCTAATCTGATGACACCCACTTTAAAAGTCAATTTTAGAAAAAATAAATGCTTCTTGAGATTGCTTTTATAGGCTTGATATTTAGGAATCGACGCTCCGAGTACAAGGTCAATTTGATGCTCAACTCCCCTTATTGGTGACAATCCACTAGGGATGTCTCAAGTAATACATCATCATACTCCTACAATAAAGAAACAGTCACACTAGGAACAACATAATTAAAATTGGTAGTGTTTAAATAAGCATTCTTATACACAAGTAAGATGGGCTTGTTAGTGAAAAATGCCAATCTAATTTGAGCTCCTTTTGCATAAAAATTTAGTTGTCTCTTTAGTTTTCCATAGTATTATCATAACACAACCTTACTTTCTTCATCCTCGGTTTTACCTCCACTCTTAACCGGTTTGATTAATTATTTAGATTTCAATCTGATGGTCTTCTCTCACCATTGTCCTCACATGAATTTTCACTCTTGTCATCCTCATATTCCTTTTTTAATTTCATTTAATCATCATACACTTGTTTTGGAAACAAAAGTACAAGAGTAATGGTTTTACCATCCTTCACAGTTGTTATCAGTTTTCCCATCTTCAAAATACAAACCTCTCATTTTAATGAGGAGCAACCCAACACCAAGCGTAATCACGCACATGACCCATTGATGGTGCCAAATGATCTTATTCCAAGAGTTAGGAAAAAGAAAATTAAAAAGGCATTGAATTGGCTAGTTTAGAGCACATGGAGTAAGATTGATGCGAACCTCGTGGTCACGTAACTCATAACCAAGAATGAGATCTGATTCCAGAAAGCTGAAATAGGTCTGATAGGAGTGACACAATGAAAACTTGCCCCAAGGCACCAACATTATTGGAATTAGTAGAATGACGCCACGAAACCAACTAATCTTCGATAAGTCGGATTCAATTCGTTCAAGAACTAAAGAATGCAAGAATCACTCTCACACATAAAACTGAAAAGTTCAGAATTAATATTCATCAGAGGCTGCTAAAATTTAGGTTACATGAGTTTAAATAGTTCTTGAAAAAGTAACCTTAATAGACCCCTTATGTGGACTTAAATGAGGTCCACTCAAACTAACCCAAAATCCTAAATTAGAAAGCCCATGACTTAATCCAAAGAAGCCTTGGAATGTAGCTAACAAAATTAAATAAAGCCCATAAGACTTATGAGTAGCTTTCCATCCAAGCCCTTAATCCTAGAAACAAAAGGAAAAGGTAGCCACTAATGCTATTTCCAAGTTAGAAGGATTCTTTTGTTTCTTTGACTGTCCTCACTTCATGACCCAAATAAGTTGTATTGGACCCCTCCTGCACATGGATAAGATGTACAGGGTCTCCTCTTGATACTCCAATGGTCTATGTGATTTTGACTTGGTTGAAACCGATATGAACTTCATCAACAATTGTGATCAAACCCAATAAGAATGATGGTTTAGAACCCCAAGATCGTGTAGACAAGATTGGTTGAGTCTTGACCCGTCACCTAACAAGATGAAAACCAAGACTATGAAAGATTGAAACGCCACACCTAGAAAACCTGAGAATCTCTCAACAATCAAGGTGATAAGTTTGGTTGTTTGAACGCCACAAGATTAACTTGATAAGTTCTAGGAGTTCTTTTAAGAATGAAGAGGAACACAAGACCTCACAAATATGATAATTTTTCTGAAAATATAATTTGCTTAATCATTTTAAAATACCCCTTTTTATACTTGGAACAACCCTCCAAGAATAGAAAAAGTCATAACTAAAGCTTTAAAAGAGCTGAAACAATAACATAAACAAGTCCCCATGTTTTTAGGTCTCTTGGACTTCTAGAGGCTATCATAAATAGCTAAATGACTAAATTCAATGTATTTAACATACCATTTAAGACCAACTTCATTCCTCTAATTAATAACCTTGAAAGTCATTAAATTCATACCCTTTGATGGTCAGATCATGCTGAAATGTTTTTGCATAATTATTACCCTCTTCAATTGCTTTGATGATGTGGACTAAGCCTTGATTATCATTTGATCCCATCTTGGTCTTTTTAGAATCAACCCAAATCTCTTGGATTAGCCCATTTAGTGCTTCCTTGAAGCGTTTGGCTCTAAGTCTTGTAATTGGGCCACTTGGAAGTGACAAAGGGTCTTGTGCGAATTCAGACGCATTCCCGAGTGTATGATCAATATGTCGAGCTCCTTGGTTTGCATTAGAAACCTTCAAACCCAATGCATTCAATACCTCTTTCAATAACTGTCTTAGATCGTGTCATTTGGACAATTTGGAAAATATAATGTGTCCTGCTGGTGTTTCTGGGTTGTTCCGTAGTATCCCCTCTCTCCTTGAAAGGATTTGACCTCGAATCAAAATCTTTGTCATATAACATATGATTAACAACATAAAGATAACACTAACACCATACTCTCATGGAAGGTCAATTTTGTATGAGTTTTCATTGTTTCTCTCTAAAACAATACAATTTTTCACATAGTAAAATGATACGAACCTCGTGATCACGTGGTCACGCAACCCACAACCAAGAATGAGATCTGACTTTTTAACAACTGCAGTCAAGGGCAGCTATTATACTGAAATCTTTCACAAAACGCTGCTAAAAATTAGCGAACCCATGAAAACTCCTTACCTCACTTATCGATTTGGGTGTAGGCCACTCCGGATCGCCTTAACTTTCTCCTCATCCATCTCGATACCCTGTGCAATTAAAACATAGCCAAGAAACACAATTTTCTCCATACAAAAGGCACTCTTTTTAAGATTAGCATACAATTGCTCACTACGTAATACACTACGTATATTACACAAATGATCAAGATGCTCAGTTAAGTTCTTGCTATAGATCAGAATGTCATCAAAATACACAACCATAAACTTACCTATGAATGCACTCAACACATGATTCATTAAACATATAAATGTTCTAGGCGCATTTGTAAGTCCAAACGACATTACTAACCATTCATATAAACCATGCTTGGTCTTAAATGCAGTTTTACACTCATCACCCTCTTTCATCCTAATATGATGGTACTCACTTTTCAAGTCAATTTTAGAAAAAATACAAGATCCATGTAACTCATCTAATATGTCATCAAGCCTAGGAATGGGGTGTTTATACTTTACCGTCATACTTTGACAAATATAGCCCTTTTCCATCAGCTCATCAACTTGCCTTTGAAGTTCTTTTGTCTCCTCAGGATTGTTTTTTTAGGCTGGTCGGTTAGGAATTGAAGCTCCGGATACGAAATCAATTTGATGTTTTATCCCTCTCAATGGTGGTAATCCGCTTGGAGTATCATTGGGGAACACATCATCACACTCCTACAACAAAGAAATAGCAATACTAGGAACAATATAATCAAGATCATTAGTATTAAAGTAAGCCTCCTTGTACACAAGTAAAACCATTGGCTTGTTTGTGAAATATGCAGATCTGACTGAGCCTTCCTTGTTTATGAAATATCCACTCTCGGCCAGATTTGGGTGTTTTTTAGTAGTGGTCGATGGGTGGAGTGTTGGCCGACTCCTTGTACACTATAACCCATTTGTTTGGAGTGTTGGCCGAATATTTGTTTGTGTTTGGATGGGTGGCTGAATGGGTTATAGTTGATGCAGACCAGCCCAGAAACATCAGCAAGGACACAATATATTTTTCAAATGGTCCACTGACCCGATCTAAGAAAAAGTTATTGAAAGAGGCATTGAATGCATTGGGTTTGAAGGTTTCAGTCAAGTCATAATTGTAAGCACCATTGGAGTATCAATAGGAGACCTTATACATCTTATCCATGTGTAGGAGGGGTACAATACAATCTTATTTGGGTCATGAAGTGAGGAAAGCAAAGGAAACAAAAGAATTCTACTATAACTTGGAAATAGTGTTGGTGGCTACCTTTGTCCTTTTGTTTCTAGGATTAAGGGGCTGGATGGAAGGCTATAAATAAGCTTTTTAGGCTTTATTTAATTTTGTTAGCTACATCCCAAAGCTTGTTTGAACTTAATTAATACTTTGTTTTCAACTAGGATCCAAGGCTTCTTTGGATTAAGTCGTGGGCTTTCCAATGTAGGGTTTTGGGTCAGTTTTGAGTGAACTTCATTTAAGTCCACATAGGGGTCTATTAGGGTTACTTTTTCAAGAATTATTTAAACTCATGTAACCTAAATTTCAGTAGCCATTGATGAATGTTAATTTTGAACTTTTTAGTTTTATGTGTGAGAGTGATTCTTGCATTCTTCAGTTCTTGAACGAATTGAATTCGACTTATCAATATTAGTTGGCTTCGTGGCATCATTCTACTCATTCCAATAGTGCTAGTGTCTTGAGGCAAATTTCCATTGTGTCACACTCCTATCAGACCTATTTCGGCTTTTCAGGATCAAATCTCATTCTTGGTTATGGGTTGCGTGACCACATGTTCACAAGGTTCGCATCAGTAGTGGTATGGTTTCTGGCCGAATCTGATGGTCTTCTCTCCCCATGTTCCTCACCTTGATTTTCTCTCCCTATCGTCTCATGCTCATTTTTTAACTTTATTTGATCATCATACACCCGTTTGGGTGTAAGAGGTACAAGAGTGATGATTTTACCATCTTTTATAATGGTATACCTTTTTTTTACCCCATCATGAATTGTCTTCCTATCATATTGTCATGGTCTTCTAAACAAGATGTGACTTGCTTGAATTGGTACAACATCGCACACAACTTCATCAAAATATTTCCCAATAAAAAATGGAACCACAACTTATTTAGTTACTTTTAGTTCACCACTATCATTCAGCCATTGCAATCTATATGGTTTAGGATGCTTCATAGTACAGAAATTCAGTTCACTAACAATTGTAGGTAACAACGCGTATGAAGATGTTCTCGCTTTGTTGATTAGATTCACTTTCTTGACCTGAACCTGAAGTGTGCACCTTATAACCATGAACTCCAAAACCGGTGATGGAGTTAACCATCCTCCAATAGTGGCATGCCTTCCCAATCAGATATGTAACATTTAGATTCAATATCATCATCATAGTCATCTTCACTTATATCTTCATTTTCATCAACGAACTCTTCAAAATCAAATCTAGTATTTCGTATGGCTGTATTTCCTCTGCGATCAGCCCCACTATTTTTTTTTTTTTTTATCAATTTCACATCATCTTTCAGATCCATGTTCATCCAAGTCAACAACTTGAGTTGTTGGCCTATGACTCTTAATTGGAAAGCTATATCATCATTTTGTGTCGCTGATTCGTTGTTTTCAGATATCCTTTGAATCTGCAAAATTTGATTAGTAACACAAAATCAAGGCTTTTCAATCTAATAAGCTCACCACACATTTTACCTCATAACTTGCTTTTTTTTTGGTTCTTTAGAAACTAAAATCAACAAATCAAAGTCAATAGCCTTCGCAGTGCACTCTAATTTTGATTTCCAGACTCAAGAAGCAATAGAAATATTGAAAAAAAAAAGCAAAACAAAACTACGATTACAATTTTGTGAGTAACAATGCAAATTCGTACGAATTGTGGACGATACGAGGACACAAAATAAATCAAAAGCAAATAGTAGTGAAAACAAAGAATTGGCAAAACTAAATAGTATGGATCACTTTTTGAGTATTTAATTTTGTTAGCTACAACCCAAAGCTTGTTTGGGCTTAATTAATTTTTTGTTTTCAGCTAGAATCCAAGGCTTGTTTGGATTAAGTCATGGGCTTTCCAACTTAGGGTTTTTTGTCAGTTTTGAGTGGACATCATTTAAGTCAACATCAGGGGTCCATTAGGGTTACTTTTTCAAGAACTATTTAAACTCATGTTAGCTAAATTTCGGCAGCCATTGGTGAATATTACTTGCATTCTTTAGTTCTTGAATGAACTGAATCTGAGTTATGAAAGATTATCTGGCTTCCTAACGTCATTCTAATAATTCCAATAGTGTTGGTGTTTTGGGGTATGTTTCCATTGTGTCACACTCCTATCAGACCTATTTTGGTTTTCCAATCAAATAACAATTCTACCCCCTAATAAGACAAAAACTGAGAGTTACCAAATGGGGTATCACGGTAATTGCACAGTAAAATAACCCTTTTACCCTCAAATAGGACAAAAACCGAGGGTTGCCTATGGGGGCATTTTGGATATTTCACATTTTTTTTTGAAAATATATAAATACTTGCCCCCAATAAGAAAAAAAAGAGGAGTTTGTTGGAGGGGTGTTTAGGTAATTTACAAAAAAAACATTACTATTATATTGTGGACACTATGGGCACGTCCACCACAAACACTGATGTTTTTTTTGTGACGCTCAAGTCGAGCGGCGCATGTAGCGTGTTCTAATGGAGGAAAATGTTCATCCGTCGTCTTAGTGGATTCATGTGGTGGTCAGTTTAACTCTTTCCCCCTCTTCTCTCTCCTTCACCCTAAACTACACGACTCTCAGTTTTATGGTTATTTCACTTCAGTCCTAGATTGTTTAATTGCGTTGTATGGTCCTTATTTCTATTATGTAAGTTTTGATATGTTTCAATTGTGTCCTTCGATTGAAATTGATTATATATTACATTTTCATTTGAGTCCTTATTCTTTTAATTTTGGGTTTGGTTTTAAATCCCTTAATATTTTCGGTACTGAAGATTTGGTTTTTTCAATTGTCCTTTGATTGAAATTGATAATATATTTGATTTTCATTTCGGCCCTTATACTTTTAATTTTTATATTTTTATATTTTTATATTTCTGAAATAGTTTCTATTTTTGTCCATGTTTATATATATGTGCTTTTAGCTTTGGTTTTTAATTTTTATTATTTTCTCTTTTGTTGGGGTTGTGTTTTTTTGAAAACTTTTGTTCTTAAATTTTAGTTTGTGTTTATGATCATTTGAAAATTGATATTTCTTATTTTTTTTACTTTGTTCTTTCTTTTGGTGTTTTTTATTACTTTTTTTCTTATTTTCACATCAAATGATTTTCTTTAGCAAATAATTTTTAATTGTTTTATCATTTTTTTTGCTCTTTTGTTAAAGTTTTTAGGTTTTTTTATTCTTTGATTTAATTTTTTGCTCTTTATTAACACAATAATAATAATAATTTTAGTTTTTTTTTCTTGCTTCCTCTTTTGTTAATGTTTTTGAGTTTTTTGTTCCTCGGGCTTATTTAATAATTTTTATTGTTTTACCAGTAATAGTAATAATATTTTTAGATGTAAGGCTTTGATGTTGCTATTGTTATAATAGGGTGTGTTGATGTGTTTCATTATATCAAACCTTGCATGTGTAGATGCTATATTTTATTTTTGAACTAGCAAATCTATTAATATTTCAATCCCAACAGTTATAAAAATTATTTACTCACCCTGCAATGTAATGTGGACAATTAAACTAGTGTAAGCTAAATTTCAACAGTCATTGATGAATATTACTTCAAAACCTATTAATTGTTTCAATCCTAACAGTTATAAAAATTGTTTTAGTCAACCTGCAATGTAGTGTGGACAATTAAATTAGTGTAAGCTAAATTTCAACAACCATTGATGAATATTACTTCTGATTTTTTCAGTTTTAAAGTGTGAGAATGATTCTTGTATTCTTCAGTTCTTGAATGAAATGGATCTGACTTATCAAAGATTAGCTGGTTTCGTGGTGTCATTCCACTCATTCTAATAGTGTTGGTGCCTTGGGATATATTTCCATTGTGTAACACTCCTATCATATCTATTTCGACGTTCCAAGATCAGATCCCAGTCTTGACTGTGGGTTGTGTGACCATTTGATCACGAGGTTTGCATCAATTTGATTGTAATTATTTAAAGTGATATCATGCTATTTATCAACGCATCTGTAATTTTAGAATGATTCTAATTGGTTGATAATGTATTATGTATGGTTGAGAATATTTGTTGGAGTTGAGATTATGAATTTATTTTGTAAAGCAAATGAATTTTATGCTGAATTGTTAGGTACAGGTGTTGTTTGATACATTATTTTATTATATAGTCTACCTAGGATAAATTAATCATATTTGTTTATTAGTTGTTTTCATTCATAATTCTACCTAGGATAAATGAACATATTTTGATTGTTATCCTTTTTTGTAAGATTACTTATAATATAAATGAAACAAAGATGGGTTATAATTTCATTTTTTAAGTCCACATAGAATAAATGAACCAAATTTGATCTTTATCCTAGGTTAATGACAAATGGATTACGATTTCATTTTGTATGTCCTCCTAGAATAAATGAATCACTTTTGATAAATAAACCTATTTTGGTCAGTATAGTCCATCTAAGATAAATGAACATCATTAGTTGTTATCCTAAGTTAATGAAAAACAAGTCACAACATTATTTTATAAGTCCACCCAGGATAAATAACTATCATTAATCACTGTGATATAAATGGTTTCAATTGTGACTATTTGAAAATTGACTTGATTGACAATAAAAAGTGTTGTAGGAAATGACCATTAGATAAAGGGTGAATTTGGAGATTTTGAAACTGTCATTATATTTTAAAGCATAAAATATGAAAAGTTGATTTTTCGTTAAGTTTTCAAGCTAGGCATAACCTATAATGTGAATATATCAAGTTCATTATATGAGTTACTATAGGGAAAATGACTTTATTGCCTACTTCAAAAAGAACTCTATCCAGAATACTTAAAAGATTGGTTAATCTAAAGCCCACAAACATTGCTTTATTATTTGTGAGAAAATAATATCTCATACTATTCACTAGGTGAAAAAGTCATCCATATATAATAAGGAAAATGATTTACGTGAGGTGATTGTGGTGGCTAAATGATGGTGATTGATGACAAAGAAAGAAAAGGGAGAAGAGGTAGTAACTAAGATAAAAGATAAATGAATTTAAAAATATTAAGTTTTTTTTTTTAATTTTAGGGCAATTTTATAATTTTTTAGACATAAATTGGAATATAGTGACAATCTTTGTAAATAATTTGACTTTTATTATAAACCTTTTTATTAACATGCATGCGTACTGATGTAAAGTGTTATGAACTTAGATACTGTTTGGTTATAGTTTCGCGATATAAGATAAGAAAACAATGAAGATGTAAATGTGTTTGGTTGGAGCGTGAGAGATAAAGATATAAAATTAAATTTCAAGAGAATTTTAGAGTGAATTTTGTATTTTTAAAACAGGTGATGCAAAATAACATGTCTTGAGAGATAATATTTATTATTTTTTACTCTTAAAATATCTCTATAAAGAAAACTTAATTCTAAACATGTCTAAGACTAGCATGCATAAAAAATAATTATTAAAATACTTTTATAACCTAACCGGAGACAGAACTCGAGTCATAGGTTGGAAGAATCAACCCTAATTTTTATTTTTATTTAAAAAAAGATCACAACAAATCTTTGATAATTTTTTTATATAAAAAGGTTAACAAATTTCTTACTTCAATTTTCACTATAAGAGGGTAAATCCCTCCTCAATTGTTTCTTAAAATCTAGATTTGTCAAATTTTTCAAGTTAACCGAGTCTTAGAACAATCTATAAGATCAATCTGAATTTTATAATTAGAGCTACTATACTATTATTATTAGTTTTAGCACTTAATGTAAGCTGAATACTTTTTTTAATATTTGTTTTTTATTTTATACACCATTCATCATGCATAGATTGATACTTTATCTTCCATGCTATTGCCAAACATTTTTTTTCCTATTTTTTTTTCTTCAATTTTATCTTTTTTTCTCCACTTATGATAACTAAATATTACTTTATAAACTTCCAAACAAAAAACTGTTATTTTTAAAATAATGAAGATAAAATAAAAAATAATTAAATCATAGGTAAGGTAATTTTCCTTTTGAAACTTTATATAACCGAATGCACCGAGATTTTCATTGGCTCGTCCATTAATCACCGACATAGACTTCGAGAGGTCATTTTCGTCATTGATCACCTCAGAACTCTTTTCGAGGCCCTAACCTCCGGCCATTCTTCTCTCTCCACTGCGCACTGTTTTCTTTCACCCCCCCCTGAAAAATCCTCCGCTCAGCGCGTGAACCAGATACTCTCAAAGGCTCACGACTACTCCTCTTCCTTTGTCGTCACTGTTTTTCTCGTCTACCCTCTCTTTCTCTAGGCTTTTGACATCCTATGCTTCTCAAAAACCCTAAAAACGGGAGGGTTTTAGTGAAATTGGGCTTAACTGATTTGACTCTCTCTAATTCCTTACTATGCAATTGAAATACATAAATGGAGAAATCCAAGAGGAAGAACAAAAAGGGAGTAATCAGTGAAGAAGATATATCCACTCTCTTACAAAGGTATTGGCCTTTTGATTTTTTTCCTTTTTTGTTAGGGAATTATTGAATGAGTTTATAAAATTTGTATTCAGGTATACTGCGACAACAATTCTAGTTTTACTGCAAGAAGTGGCCCAATTTGATGGAGTGAAAATTGATTGGAATGCATTAGCTAAAAAGACAACCACTGGAATTTCTAATGCAAGGGAGTTTCAGGTGCTATGGAGACATTTATCCTATCGTCATATGTTGCCTGAAAAGTTCGATGATGGAGCTCATCCTCTGGTCTGCTCTACCTCTTTACCTTGAAAAACTCGATACTGATTCTATGTTCTTTTTTATTTGAACTACTTTAAGTTTTTTGGTGTTGCAGGATGATGATAGTGATTTGGACTCTGAATTGGAAGCATTTCCTAGTGTTACTAGTGAAGCCTCGTCTGAGGCTGCAGCTTGCGTCAAGGTGGGCTTCAATCCCGTTCTTTTGATAGTGACTGTTTCTATAAATAATGTGTGATAAAATGTGCTGTTGTTTGTGAAAAGCTTTTATAAATTTACGAGTTTTGGAGATTTTGTGTAAGATTTCTAGTTCAGAAAGTTGCCATCATTAACAACTCACTGGCAGATAAAAGATTGAAAACATTTTCAGGTAGTTATAGTTTCCAAACAAATGATGTTCAAAGGGTGACAGCATTGTTATACAAGATAGTTTCTTGGAAATTACTGCGATCACTTGATATAGCTTGAGTGCACTTTTTATTTTGGTCTTATTCATTTAATGGATTTCTACTCTTTGAGACATCCCAAGGAGGCAAATATCCTAAAATAATTTATTTTATTTGATGCTCTTCGTTTTCTATGTCCAGTTACCTTATTGACGAGGATGGTTGTTTTGGTTAGGTATTGACGAGGATGGTTGTTTTGGTTAGGTATTGACGAGGATGGTTGTTTTGGTTAGGTATTGACGAGGATGGTTGTTTTGGTTAGGTATTGATTGCTTCTGGTATACCAAGTCACCCAAATAGTGCAGCAGTTGAGGCTCCCTTGACTATAAATATCCCTAATGGTCAATCATTTAGAGCTACATCAGAAAATTCTCAACCTGCTGTGATGCAGGGGATGAACATTACAGTTCCAGTTTCTATACAGAAACTGTCTCTGCCTGCAGCATCATTTGGTGGTGGTGCTGATGTAATTGATGCAAATGGATCGGGTAGTGGCACATTTCCTCCGAGAAGGAAAAGAAAGCCCTGGTCAGAAGCTGAGGACATGGAACTGATTTCTGCCATGCAAAAATTTGGTGAGGGGAATTGGGCAAACATTGTAAAAGGGAATTTCGAGGGGCATAGAACTGCTTCCCAGCTATCTCAGGTTATTTTTCATATACTAAGTGCCATTAACTTCTCATCCTTGTTATGCATTACATATCAACCTTGATCAAATCATTCGGGCTTCCATAGGCTGGTAAGAAACACAGGCTTGATGCTTAGTCATTTAAACTCGCTTAGCTTTGGACATTCCATTCTACCCCTGCAATATTTTAGCTGCAATTGATGTGTGCAATGTGGTCAAATCATTAGTTTGGAGGTTGCTCTACTTAGGTGATGGCTTGATAAGTTCTTGGAAATGGCCACGTTGTATCAATTTCTTAATTAGGACTGCAATGGATCTAGCTGTTAACAGTTCATTCACTTTGTCACCAGTTCTTGCTGATAGTGCTATGAGGGCCACTCCTTCAGAAATGTTGGCAGCTATATTAACCATGATTTGTCCCAAAGCACATATATGTATTTTTCCTAAAAAAAACTAACATGATAGAATTTTGATAAATGTTGGTGAGAATGTAGATAAAATGAATCAAGGAGAATATATGATGTGGATTTGCTATCTTGATTTTTAACAAATACTACAATAACTTCATATAGGATTAGCATGCATCCCAACTGTCATGCCAACATTTGTAGTGCTCTTTTTTGGATGATTTTTGAGTTAATTATTTCTTTTTTTCACAAAATCTCAAGCAATTTTCTTATCCATATCATCAAGATGGAAACATATTGTTTAAACTTAAAATGTATATGAAATGAATCAGGGAGAATATACTATTACTGACTAGTTTTGCTATCTTGATTTTTCAACAGGGAGTACTCTAGGATTAGTATTACATCCAGAGTACTATCTCAACATTGGTAGAGTGCACCTCTTTGATGATTTTGATGACTTGGAGTTAATCCTCCAACATTCCCCCCCCCCCATTTTTTGTGATGTTGGGGCAGGGGCTCTGTATATTGAATTAATCCTTTATTCATCCAGTCAATAAATACCAATCTATTTTCATTTTTGGCCATTGTTTTTTCCTTGTCTATTGTTCCACCGTTTTCAGGTGGCTACCATAGATTCCATGAATTGCTTGTTTGGTTTTTAACTTTTAGTGTTCCATTTTAGCATTTTCCCCTAATTGTCATAGTTCATACAAGCAGAGGTGGGCCATTATTCGGAAGCAGCGGGGGAACTCAAATGTAGGAACCATTTCCAGTGGCTCACAACTTTCTGAGGCTCAGCGTGCAGCTTGTCATGCAGTGAAAATGGCCCTCGATTCTCATCCAGCAGCCAAGAGTTCAGTTGCATATTGCTCTGGTAATTTCTCTTTTCTATCTCATAATGTTTTTCATGGACTGCAGTGTTCAGGTATGACAATCTTAAAAAAGGCAATCTGAACTGTGAATTTTATCTAAATGTAAGAAACAACCCAGTTGCCTTGCATAATGGTAGTTGTAACTAGTCTCAGATGTGTAGTTTACATAATTTGTGGCACTTGTTTGCGTGAGTTTGGTACAATTATTCTTTGAACTTGGAGCAGGTGGGATAGCTTCAAACAAATCCCCCAATAATTGCATGCTCCCTGCCATTACCATGGAAGCTTCTCTTATCCAACATCAATCTCAACAACATCCTATGATGTCAACATCATCTTCAACATGGCCATTGCGATCTACAGAAAAATCTCAAGTAATGTTGACAAAAACATCAGCAAAATCCATTTCGAGTTCTGATCCAGTGAGAGCTGCTGCAGTTGCTGCTGGGGCTAGCATTGCTACCCAATCAGATGCTGCATCGATGCTAAAGGCTGCTCATGCAAAGAATGCCGTCCATATCATGCCCACAGGCAATTCCTCAATCAAATCATCCATGGATGGTGGTGTTTCTACCCAACCAGAGGGGACTCCAAATATTCGACTTATCTCCTGTGGCATGGCAACTGCACCAGCTGCCAGCCATCCAGCTGCAAGTGGTCCATTCCTTGGCTTGGCCAAAGCTACTTCACCATCTCAGGTGAAAGCTTCTTCATCGATTGCTCAGCATACACAATCTGTCACATCATGGAGTACACTATCTGAACAGACGACTAATGCTGAAATTCCACCAAAGCAAAACATTGTAACTTTCAAGGAGATTAAAGTTTCTGGGTCGCAAGAAGTGGCAAGCAAGCAAGTTCAAAATGATGGAGGTCATGTCTTTGTCAAGGAAGTAAGCGAGCAAGTTCTAGAAGCTAAAGCAGCTTTGACAAACCAAGAACGAAGTGAAAGTCAAGTAGCTGTTGCGGAGAGTTGTGATGCTTCACGAAAATGGACAATGAATGAAAGTGACCTGGCAGAATTTGTGGAGAAGCACGTCGAAGGTAGTCAAAATGCAGATGATAATAAGGTCACTTGTACACATATCAAGGAAACAGAAAATAAATCTGCAGTTCAGGAGAATGGTAAGAATCCAAGTGCAAGTAAGAAGCAAGCGGATTTGCCAGCATGTTAACCAATGAATCCTGCAAAAAGTAGAGGGTTCAAGCAAAACAAAAGCAAAAAAGTAGTGTTGAATACGAAGTAGCAGGAGACACTTTTATTTTCGGCTGGCCTCTATCTGTATTTTAGTTGAGTTAGGAATTGTGTAAATTAATTACAGAATGTTGTGGAAATGACTCAGTCCGTCTTTTGCAATGTTGTAAATTCTTCATGTTCACATGATTTGATTGATCATGTTGCCAAGGACGCATTTGAGCAACCATGTCCTTTACTAAAAAAATCAGATCGTCATAGATGACAGGCAATAGTGCGCTCGTAAGATATGGACATCATACTGAAATTTCTTTTCGTTCTGCTCATCTTCCAGTCCATGCATCCATTGACTACTTTTGGGTAAATCTTTGTTAAAAAATCAGTTGTTCAGATGAAGGAACAAAAATTGATTTTTGTTCTTTTGAAAGAGAAATTATGTTATGCACCTGTTTTGGCTTTATCCGACTTTACAAAAGCATTTGAAATAAAATGTGATGTGTTTGGAATGAGAATAATTGTTGTTTTGATACAAGATCAGAGATCTATTGCATATTTCAGTGAGAACTTAAGTGAAGCGACCTTGAACTATCCCCCTTACGACAAAGAACTCTTTGCCAAGAGCACTTGACACATGACAACATTACTTGTGGCCAAAAGAGTTTGTAATTCATTCAAATCACGAGTCCCTGAAACATCCAAAAGGACAAGGTAAGTTGAATAGGAGAGATACAAAATGGGTAGAATTCATTGAAAATTTTCCTTATGTAATCAAGTATAGGCAAGGCAAAAATAACAACGTAGCTTATGCACTTTCGCACATGTATGTTCTTTTACACACCATGAATAGTAGATTACTAGAATTTGAATATGTGAAAGAATTGTATGATAATGATTCTGACTTTGCCGAGATTTATAGTGCATGTGGACATTCGATGTTTGGTAAGTTTTATTTGATAAATGGTTATTTGTTCAAAGAGCATAAATTGTGTGTTCCTGCTAGTTCTTTGCATTAATTGCTTGTTTAGCACATGGGGGTGGTTTGATGAGTCACTTTGAGGTTAGCGTAAACCTTGGATGTATTGCATGAGAATTTTTATTGCCCAAAAGATGAAAAGAGATGTGCAACGAATCTGTGAACAATGCATTACTTGTCGAGAGGCAAAATCTAGAGTACAACCACATGGACTATATATACCACCTGTGACTACTGAACCTTGAGTAAATATGTCTATAGACATTGTTTTAGGTTTACCTAGGTCAAAGAAAGGTAGATACTCTATTTTTGTTATGGTTCATAGAACTTCTAAAATGACACATTTCATTGCTTGTCATAAAACAGATGATGCATCTCATATCACAAACTTGTTCTTTAAAGAGATTGTACATTTGCATGACATCCTAAGAGTATAGTGTTAGATCGTGATGTTAAGTTCCTTAACTACTTTTCAAAGATGTTATGGGGAAAAGTTGGGAACTAAACTCTTATTTTCGACAGCATGTTATCCTAAAAAAGTATGGACAAATTGACGTAGTGAATATAACATTATCTTAACTTTTGCGTGTTGTAATTCAAAAGATTTTGAAAAGTTAGGAAGAATGTTTGCTTTTTGTTGAGTTTGCTTATAATAGAATTGTGATTCGACTATTGATTTTTCTCCTTTTGAAATTGTTTATGGTTTTAATCCACTAAGTCCTATGGACTTAATTCCTTTACTGATGCAAACCAAGGAGCTCGACATATTGATCATACACTCGGGAACGTGTCTGAATTCGCACAAGACCCTTTGTCACTTCCAAGTGGCCCAATTACAAGACTTAGAGCCAAACGCTTCAAGGAAGCACTAAATGGGCTAATCCAAGAGATTTGGGCTGATTCTAAAAAGACCAAGGTGGGATCAAATGATAATCAAGGCTTAGTCCACATTATCAAAGCAATTGAAGAGGGTAATAATTATGCAAAAACATTTCAGCATGATCTGACCATCAAAGGGCATGAATTTAATGACTTTCAAGGTTATTAATTAGAGGAATGAAGTTGGTCTTAAATGGTTATGTTAAATACATTGAATTTAGTCATTTAGCTATTTATGATAGCCTCTAGAAGTCCAAGAGACCTAAAAACATGGGGACTTGTTTATGTTACTGTTTGAGCTCTTTTAAAGCTTTAGTTATGACTTTTCCTATTCCTGGAGGGTTGTTCCAAGTATAAAAAGGGGTATTTTGAAATGATTAAGCAGATTATATTTTCAGAAAATTATCATATTTGTGAAGTCTTGTGTTCCTTTTCGTTCTTAAAAGAACTCCTAGAACTTATCAAGTTAATCTTGTGGCGTTCAAACAACCAAACTTATCACCTTGATTGTTGAGAGATTCTCAGGTTTTCTAGGTGTGGCGTTTTTAATCTTTTGTAGTCTTGGTTTTCATCTTGTTAGGTGATGGGTCAAGGCTCAACCAATCTTGTCTACACGATCTTGGGGTTCTAAGCCATCATTCTTATTGGGTTTCATCACAATTATTAATGAAGTTCATATCATTTGGTATCAGAGCTTTGGTTCTAAGATAAGTTTGACTATCTTTCATTTTAGTTTTTCTTTTATATACTGTTACCTCTTGTAGAAGAAAAAAAATCATAAAAAAAAAGAAGAAATAATAATAAAAAGAGTATACTGTTACCTCTTGTCAGAATACTTTTGTTTTCAATCTTGTTTCTCACCTTATTGAAGTCCAGGAAAAAAAATCGTCAAAAAAAAAGAACACAATTCCAAAAAAAAAAAAAAATCTCATTTCAATCTTGTATCTCACCTTATTCAAGTTCTTGGCCTTTTGGTTAGTTTTGGTTGATTTCTCATTTTTGAAATGTTGTGGGTTTATTTTGAATTCATTTTTGGAAGTTCGATTAAGAACTAAAGAAGACACAAAAGAGTGGAAGAAAAAAAGGCAAGAGTGTGTGAGACCATAAGAGGGTAAGAGCCATTTAGTATGAAAACACGAGCGCAAGTGTATCAATTCTTGAGTGAAACACGTGAGGGAGTGCTTGTGAGGATTCTAACCTTGTTTTGAAGATTTTAAATATGTCCAATAATCAAGAAAATACAACCGAAAGAAGTTCAACAAATTGGAGTTCCTAACCTCCAAATGCAAGCCTTGTTATGGGAGATGAGGCGCATGTTGAGGGCTGAATTAGAACCTATTCATGATAGGTTGGACAGGGTAGAAGCAGAAGCTCCTAGGGGACATCAACAACATATCCCCAATAGGCAGCAAGGTGGGCGTGCTTCGTGGTGTAATGTTGAGGAAGAGGCAGAGTCCAGGGGAGTTTGATGAGCCATATTTGAACCGAGGCAGGTTTCAGCGTGGGAATGAGATTCGAGAAGCTACGATGGGTAGGCCTAGGAGGTATAATGATTTGGTAAACATAAAGATTAAAATCCCATCTTTTCAAGGTAAAAGTGATCCTGAAGTTTATTTGGAGTGGGAAACTAAAATGGAGATGGTGTTTGATTGTCACAACTACTTGGAGATAAAGAAGGTTAAGGTGGCTGCAATTGAATTCACTGATTATGCCATTGTTTGGTGGGATTAATTACTAATTAATAGGAGAAGGAATAGAGAGCCACCCGTGGACACTTGGGAGGAGATGAAAATGCTTATGAGAAAGCGTTTTGTACCCAGCCACTACTATAGGGGATTGTATCAAAAGTTGCAGAGGCTAAATCAAGGTTCCAAGAGTGTGGAAGAATATTACAAGGAGATGGAAGTAGCTATGATCCGGGCTAATATGGAAGAAGACCGGGAAGCCACCATGGCTAGGTTCTTGCATGGTTTAAATTATGAGATTACGGATATAGTTAAGATGCAACACTATGTTGAGTTGACAGATTTGGTGTATCAAGCCATAAAGGTGGAGGAACAACTCAAACGAAAAGGATTGGTTAGGAGGGGACAACCTATGGCTAACACCAGCCCATGGAAGACAACTCCGAAAAGGGATGAGCAGCTACAACATAAGCCAAAATTTGAATCCTTTAAGAATTCCAAACCAACGACCATTGCTGCTTTAGGTAACACTGAAACTTCAAGTTCTAAAACACGTGATATTAAGTGTTTTAAATGCCAGGGGCGGGGACACATAGCCAACCAGTGTGTAAGCAAAAGGATGATGGTGATAAAAGCCCAAGGAGAGCTTGAGTCGGAGAATGAGGAAGATGATAATGACATGCCACCTTTGGAGGATGATGATGATGAGCAAAGTGCTGTGGTTGGAGATTATTGATAGCAAAGCGAGTTCTCAATATGCAGGTTAAGGAGGAAGAAAGTAACCAAAGGGAGAACTTGTTTCATACTTGGTGCTTTGTGAAAAACAAAGTTTACAGTGTCATTATCGATGGAGGGAGTTGCACAAATGTAGCTAGCATTTATTTGGTGGAGAAATTGGCCTTAACTACCTTGAAACATCCTCACCCTTATCGGTTTCAGTGGTTGAATGAATGTGGTGAAATCAAGGTGACAAGGCAAGTATTGGTGGCACTATCCATTGGTAAATATGAGGATGAAGTGCTTTGTGATGTGGTTACTATGCATGCATGCCATTTACTATTGGGAAGACCATGGCAGTATGATCGGAGGGTTACACATGATGGATTCATAAATAGGTATTCTTTCACTCATAGAAAGCAACCTATTATTCTTTTGCCATTGAATCCAGAACAGGTCAGGGAGGACCAATTAAAGTTACAAAGATCAAGTGAACAAAAGAAAGAAAAAGAAATGAAAGCCGAAATTGAAAAAAAAATGAATCCAGAACAGGTCAGGGAGGACCAATTAAAGTTACAAAGATCAAGTGAACAAAAGAAAGAAAAAGAAATGAAAGCCGAAATTGAAAAAAAAATTCAAAAAAAAGAAAGAGAAAAACATTGATCAGAGAGAAAAAGAAAGAGAAGGGATTTCGGCCATAGTGAGAGCAAGAGAGGAAAAATTCAATTACATTGCAAAAAAAAGTGAGATCAAGAGAGCATTATTTTCACACCAGCCCCTTCTGCTTATAGGAGTAATCCCGAGGATACAAAAGAATTTCAGAGGCAAGTAGGTGAATTATTAGAGAAGGGGTATGTGCGTGAAAGCATGAGTCCTTGTGCAGTTCCGGTGCTATTAGTTCCTAAGAAGGATGGAACATGGAGGATGTGTGTTAACTGTCGATCCATCAACAACATAACGGTAAAGTATCGTCATCCCATTCCTAGATTAGATGATATGCTGGATGAATTGCATGGTTCTTGTGTCTTTACAAAAGTGGATCTTAAGAGTGGATTTCATCATATTAGGATGAAGGAAGGTGAAAACTGCTTTTAAGACTAAATATGGTTTGTATGAGTGGTTAGTGATGCCTTTTTGGTTTAACTAATGCTCCAAGCACATTTATGTGTTTGATGAACCATGTTTTGCGTGCATTTATTGGCAGATTTGTCGTTGTGTATTTTGATGATATCCTAATTTATAGCAAAAACATGAAAGAACATGTAAAGCATTTGAAATCTATCTTGGAAATTCTAAGGAAAGAAAAGTTGTTTTCTAATCTCAAGAAGTGCACCTTTTGCACGGATAAACTTGTGTTTCTTGGTTTTGTTGTTAGTAACAAAGGAATTGAGGTGGACAAGGAAAAGGTTAAGGCAATCAAAGATTGCCAACACCTACAACAATCAGCCAAGTGAGGAGTTTCCACGGCTTAGCTAGCTTCTATAGACGGTTTGTGCGTGATTTAAGTAGCTTAGCCACACCTCTGACTGAAGTCATCAATAAAAATGTGTCGTTTAAGTGGGGGGAAGAACAAGAAAAGGCATTTAAGCTGATCAAAGAAAAGTTAACTAATGCACCTTTGCTTGTTTTACCTAACTTTTGCTAAAACTTTTGATGCAAGAAGGTCGTCCAGTTGCTTATTTTAGTGAAAAGTTGAGTGGGGCAGCCCTAAATTACCCTACTTATGATAAGGAGATGTATGCCTTGGTAAAGGCTTTGGAAAACTGGCAGCATTATCTATGGCCAAAGGAATTTTGATTCACACGGATCATGAGTCTTTGAAGCATTTGAAAGGACAACAAAAGTTGAACAAACGCCATGCCAAATGGGTGGAATTCATTGAAATATTTCATTATGTGATCAAATACAAGCAAGGTAAGGAAAATGTGGTAGCTGATGCATTGTCCCGAAGGTATGCTTTACTTTCCATTTTAGATACAAAATTGCTTGGCTTTGAATACATTAAGGATTTGTATGCACAAGATTCTGATTTTGGTGATGTGTTTAATGCATGTGAGAAAGTGGCATTTGAAAAGTTTTATAGGCATGAAGGATTTTTGTTTCGGGAAAATAAACTATGTGTGCCTATATGTTCTTTGCGTGAATTGTTTGTGGGAGAAGCTCATGGTGGTGGTTTGATGGGTCATTTTGGTGTAGCTAAGACATTAGGAATTTTGCATGATCATTTTTTTTTGGGGCTCATATGGAACGTGATGTGGAAAGATTTTGTGAGAAGTGCATCACTTGTAAACAAGCCAAGTCTAAGTTGAAACCCCATGGTTTGTACACCTTTTTGCCAATACCTAGTGAACCTTGGACTGATATTTCAATGGATTTTGTTTTGGGATTACCTAGGACTAAGAGGGGGAGAGATTCAATTTTTTGTGGTGGTAGATAGATTTTTGAAGATGACACACTTTATTGCTTGTCATAAAACTGATGATGCGTCACACATAACTGATTTGTTCTTCAAAGAAGTTGTTAGGTTACATGGCATGCCTAGGACCATTGTTTTCTGATAGGGATGCAAAGTTTTTGAGTTACTTTTGGAAGACTTTGTGGGGAAAGTTAGAAACCAAATTATTGTTTTCTACTATTTGTCATCCACAAACGGATGGTCAAACTGAAGTAGTGAATATAACTTTGTCTTCTTTGTTATGTGCTATCATTAAAAAAAAATTGAAATCATGGGAAGATTGTTTGCCACATGTTGAGTTTGCTTATAATAGAAGTATACATTCTGCAACTAAGTTTTCACCATTTGAAATGGTTTATGGCTTTAACCCTTTGTCACCTTTGGATTTAACTTCTTTACCGGTGAGTGAATGTGTGAACTTAGATGGCAAAACGAAGGTAGAATTTGTAAATATGATTCATGAAAAGGCACGACTGAACATTGAAAGGAGGACTAAACAATATGTCCAACAAGCCAACAAGGGACGAAAGAAGGTAGTGTTTGAACCAGACGATTGGGTTTGGTTGCACTTAAGGAAGGAACATTTTCCTAAAAACGACGTTCAAAACTCTTACCTAGGGGTGACAGACCATTTCAAGTAGTGGAACACATCAATGATAATGCCTACAAGCTTGACTTGCCAGGTGAGTATGGTGTTAGTGCAAGCTTTAACGTTTCTGATTTATCTCCATTTGAT
Source organism: Salix koriyanagi (assembly GCA_029228605.1). NCBI lineage: Eukaryota > Viridiplantae > Streptophyta > Magnoliopsida > Malpighiales > Salicaceae > Salix > Salix koriyanagi. The sequence goes on along the minus strand of CM055331.1, from coordinate 7,772,765 downwards.
GTAGGTAATGATTTGAGGATAAATCCTTCTCAAGAGGGGGAGAATGATGCAAACCAAGGAGCTAGACATATTGATCATACACTCGGGAACGCGTCTGAATTCGCACAAGACCCTTTGTCACTTCCAAGTGGCCCAATTACAAGACTTAGAGCCAAACGCTTCAAGGAAGCACTAAATGAGCTAATCCAAGAGATTTGGGCTGATTCCAAAAAGACCAAGGTGGGATCAAATGATAATCAAGGCTTAGTCCACATCATCAAAGCAATTGAAGAGGGTAATAATTATGCAAAAACATTTCAGCATGATCTGACCATCGAAGGGCATGAATTTGATGACTTTCAAGGTTATTAATTAGAGGAATGAAGTTGGTCTTAAATGGTTATGTTAAATACATTGAATTTAGTCATTTAGCTATTTATGATAGCCTCTAGAAGTCCAAGAGACCTAAAAATGTGGGGACTTGTTTATGTTACTGTTTGAGTTCTTTTAAAGCTGTAGTTATGACTTTTCCTATTCTTGGAGGTTTGTTCCAAGTATAAAAAGGGGTATTTCAAAATGATTAAGTAGATTATGTTTTCAGAAAATTATCATTACATGCTGAAAAACAATAGAGTTTAAATGGTGAAACAACTCCATAAGAGAGTTCAACTGCAAAAAAGAGAAAAACAACAGAGTTTATGCTTCTAAAGCAAATAAGGGATGTATACTGGTTGTTTTCCAACCCAATGATTGGGTTTGGGTGCACATGCATAAGGAACGATTTCCTAGCCAAAGGAAATCAAAATAAGATCCTTGTGATGACGGTCCATTTCAGGTTTCAGAGAAAATCAATGATAACACTTACAAAATTGATCTTCCAAGTGAGTATGATGTTAATGTTACCTTTAATGTTGCTGATCTTACATTGTTTGATACATATTTTGATTCAATGTCAAATCCTTTCGAGGAGAGTGGGGATGGTGTGGACCAGCCCAAAAACACCAACAAGGACCCATTACATGTTCCAAATGACGTGGATCCTAGCTAAAAACATATTATTAATTAAGCCCAAACAAGCCTTGGGCTGTAGGTAACAAAATTAAATAAAGCCCACAATATTAAATCTATGTTCTGCCATGAGAAGAGAAGTAAAATATTATAGGGCTGATATAAGGCTTATTTATGGCCTTCCATCCAACCCCTTAATCCTAGAAATAAAAGGAAAATGTAGCCATCAATGTTATTTCCAAGTTGTAGTAGGATTGTTTTGTGTCCTTTGTTATCCCCACTCCATGGCCCAAATATTGGACCACTCTTGCATATGAATAAGATGTTCTAGGGTCTGCTTTTGATACTCCAACCGGCCTTTCAATTCTGTCGTGGTTGAAACCTTCAAAATCAATGCGTTCAAGTCATTAGACCATTTGGAAAGTGTAATGTGTATTGGTGGTGTTTCTTGGCTGGTCTACATCATCTCCTCACCTCGAAAGGATTTGAAATCAAATCAAAATTTTTGTCAAACAATGTAAGATTAACAACATTAAAGGTAGTATGTTGTGATGTCACGGCTGCATAAACTAATTACCCTGGCTTGAAAAAAAATAACATAGGATAATATAGAGCAAGGGGCCAATCCCACGAGGAAGTTTTAATTTAGTCTTTTGTGATGTATGTTATGCCATTGGGGGGGGGGGGAAGTTGTCTAGGCTAAAGCAAAGGAAAAAGAAAACTAAGCAAAAATTAAATAAAACCAAAATTGATCAATAAAACAAACAATGGTCGCAAGTAAAAATCCACCTACAGAAATCAGAACTAATCATGGAAATGAAACATCTATTTATATTCTGAATATTTATCTCTTCTTAAACACTAGTTAGTTAACGGGTTGGTTGTATAACTTACCCTAACCATCAAACAACTATAGTGTCCATGCTTAATTCTCATATATAATACGCATATTCTCATAAACCAATAAGAGTTCAAAAAGATCAAACATAGTTTTTTTTTAAGGGAGCAACAAATAAAAACTTATATTTTTCCAATACCCCTACACTTAAAACACAACATTTTCCTCAATTTTGAAATAAAAGAAACGGAATATAGGAGAATAACAAAAAAGAAATAAATTGCAAAACATAAAAGATAAGGTAAAAGGAAAGCAAATGTGATTTTTTTTGTGTTGGGTTGCCTCCCAGTAAGCACTTTTGTTTGTGTCATTGGCTCGACATGTGGCATGCTCATTTATCATAGATTGGTTTAGCTAACTCCACAGAAAGCTGCGAGTTCTACCGTCCAACTTTTATATAAGAAATCAATCGATGTCCATTGACCTTGAGTACTTTATTGGTTTCTAAACTTGTAATTTCAACTCCACCATAAGGAAAAACATTAGAAACAACAAAGGGTCCATTCCAACAAGAACACAACTTTCCAAGAAAAAAAGTTTTCTCTTTTCTTATAATCATTTGGTGATGAAGACTAAGGTCTTGTCTTTGTAAATCCTTGCATTCTCATATTTTGAATCTCTTCCAACTCTTGCAATTGCAACTTTCTTGCAATCTCAACAGCATCATAATCCATGTTACATTTTTTAATATCCCAAAAAGCTTTATATTCAAGTTCCACTGGTAGATGACATGGTTTCCCATAAATCATCCTAAAGGTGACACTCCTATTGATGATTTGTAAGCAGTCTAATAAGCCTGAAGTGCATCACCAAGTCGCAGACTCCAATCTTGCTGGATGGGTTGCACTATCTAAAATCTCAACTTGTCCATTCATTTGAGGATGGTATGTTGTAGAAGTCTGATGAGTCACATGATATTTGCATAACAATACTTTCATTGAACGATTGTAAAAATGAGTGCCACGATCACTAATGATAGCTTTAAGGATTCCAAAGCAGTCAAATATGTGAATCCTAACAAAATCTACAACAACTTTAACATCGTTAGTTCATGTGACTTTTCCCTCAATCCATTTGGACACATAATCAACGACAAGAAGGATATAAAGATTGCCAAAAGAAGAAGGAAATGGACCCATAAAATCAATACCCAACACATAAAAGATTTCACTTAGAATAATATTCGTTAAAGGCATATTCGTTAAAGGCATTTGATTCTTATGAGTGATATTACCTGTTTTTTTTTAATTATTTGCAGAAATGATATGCATCCTTAAAAATAGAAGGCCAATAAAAACCACTTTCAAATACCTTATGGGTCGTTCTTTATCCTCCAAAATGTCCACCACAAGAATGAGAATGACAAAAATTGAGAATAGTATGAAGTTCATCTTGTTATATATATCTCCTAACTACTTGATCTACACAAAATTTCCATAGATGAGGAGTATCCCAAAAATAATGTTTAGCATCAACTTGAAACTTGTCTTTTTGGGATGTAGATAAACATGAAAGGAATTCTTTGGTGAGTAAATAGTTCACCAAATTAGCATATCATGGTCTTGTAGAGGAATGTAAGACATACAACTGCTCATCAGGGAATGTCTCTCTTATTGATTTGATTTGTATATCCTTGGTCCTTGGTCGGCTCAAGTGATCAAACACATGGTTTTGAGCACCTTTTTTTGTCTTGATTTGAAGATCAAATTCTTGTAAGAGCAAGATCCACCTAATTAATCTCGGTTTGGACTCCTTTTTCATCAGAAGATACCTCAAAGGTCCATGGTCAGTGCAAGCAACTACTTTTATGCAAAGTAAATATGACTTGAATTTTTCTAGAGCAAACGCCACTATAAAAAGTTCTTTTTTGGTTGTATGGTAATTGCATTGTGCTCCATCTAACATGCAGGAAGAATAGCCTATTACATGCAAATTCTTACCAATTCTTTGCCCGAGGATAGCGCCTACCGCATAGTCACTCGCATCACACATCCTAGTTTGGTGGTTGGATGATTGGGGCAGATGTGACACACCTACCGCATAGTCACTCGCATCACACATCCACTTCTTTTGCTAATAGTTTGCACAAGGGTGCTATAATCTTCGAGAAATCTTTGATAAAGCATCGATAGAAACCTACATGGCTAAGAAAAGAATGACTTCCCACACGTATAAGGGTAAGGTAATGATGAATTAACATCTATTTTACCTTTATCAACCTCCAATACACATGAAGACACAACATGCCCAAGAACTATTGATGCGAACGTCGTGATCACATGGTCACACAACCAATAATCAAGATTGAGATATGATCCTAGAAAACCGAAATAGGTTTGATAGGAGTGTGACACAATTGAAACCTGCCCGAAAACACCAACACTATTGGAATGAGTAGAATGACGCCACAAAGTCAACTAGTCTTCGATAAGTTAGATTCAGCTCATTCAAGAATTAGAATGCAATAATCTCTCACATGTTAAAGCTGAAAAATTCAAAAGTAATAATCAAAACTGACCAAACAAACCCTAATGGACCCCTTATGTGGACTTAAATGAGGTGCACTCAAAACTGACCAAAAAACCCTAAACTAGAGCCCATAATTTAATCTAAACAAGCATCTTAGCTCAAAACAAAGTATTAATTAAGCTCAAACAATCCTTGAGCTGTAGCTAACAAAATAAAATAAAGCCTTAAATATTAAATCCATGTTCTACCATGAGAAGTAAAATATTATAAAGCTGATTCAAGGCATATATCTAGCCTTCCCTACAACCCCTTAATCCTAGAAACAAAAAAAATGTTGTCACCCATGTTGTTTCAAAGTTGTAGTAGGATTCTTTTGTTTTCTCTATGTCCTTACTTCATGGCCAAATAACATTGTATTAGACCCCTTTTACACAATAATACGATGTACTCGATTCTCCTCTTGATAATCCAATGGATTTTGCAATTTTGATTTGGTTGAAATTCAAAACCAATGCGTTCAATGACGCTTTCAATGTCGTTGTCTTAGAATAAGTCGTTGGACCATTTGGAATATGTAATTGGTCCATGTTGGGCTAACCACATCAATTCTCCATTCAAGTGTACGGTCTTCAATTTTTAGTCTTCCTAAGGCTATGTACATAGAAAATTACTACTTTATTGAGGTCTTTGTTATGGAAAGGAAGTGATGGTAATTCAGGTAATGCGAAGGTTGCTTGGCATACAATTTGCTTGCCTAAGGAAAAAAGGAAGATTGAGTGTTAAGAATATTGAGATGTGGAATAGGGCAACCATGTTTAGACATATATGGAATATCTATAAGCTGGTCAAATCTATTTGGTCATCTTGGGTCTCATCTTATCTACCTTGAGGGAGGAGTATTTGGGAGATTCCATGTCTAGGGAATTGTTTCTAGAGTTGGAGGAAGATTTATAGACTTTCGTAGCATTGTTTGGAAATACATTCACTTTCATGTCGGTGATGGTCTTTCACTTTGGTTTGATCACTTGCATCCGTTGGGCCACTTGATGGAGCTTTTTGGACATAGCATTATTTCTCATTCTTGTTTGAGAAGGGATGCTAAATTGAGCTGTCTTATAGAGGGTAAATGGTGGAAATACCCTCACTCAAATCCACTAACTGGAGCTTATTCGACGTATGACTATTTGTTTTCTAGATAATGGTAGAAGTGACATTTTGTGTTGGATGGATGCTTTTAGGGGTATTTTATTTATTCATAGTGTTTGGACTTCTATTAGACCAACTCGAGACAAAACAGGTCGTACCACAATTCTTTCTCTTATGAACTTTTATTCATGGAGCTCTCATTACTTAGGATAAACTCATGATCTATGATATTATTCAGACTATTTGTTGTTATTTATGTGGTGGTGATAGAGAAGATGTTGATCATTGATTTTTTTTATTGTCTTTACTCATAGTATTTGGTATGAACTATGCTCTAAATGTTTCATTCCTTATCGGCAATGCTCTTGGGGTAACACTATATATTGGCTTTACGAAATGATTGCAAGTTGCTCCCTTGAATTAGTAATTATGAGGTTGATGGTGGCTCTTGTAGTTTATAATATTTTGAAAGAAAAGAATGATAGATTTTATGGTAATGAACCTTCAAATGGTTCTTGAGTATATATGAATATTGTTAACTGTATTATTTCAAAAGTTAATTCTTTTCATAATATAATCTCTTCGGTTGTTAATCGAAGGCTTCATATTGTTTAGGGATTTTTTGATGATATTTTTGGTTTGTAAGTCCTTTCTCAAGAGTGTTTAACAAGTATTTTAGTCCTTTGTCAAGAGTGTTTGTAAGTATTTTAGTTTGTTTTTATTGTAATTGTATTTTAAGGTTAATATACTTATCTTTATTCAAAATATATGGTAAAAAAACCAATACTTTATTAATGTATGTTGGATGTTTATTAAGCAACGATTGTTGTGGTAACAAGGAAAGATTATGGTGTATTATGAAGTGAGATGGTGATCGTACAAGATGTGGTTATTTAGGCTAGTAGTGGAAAAAAAAATTAGGAAGTACTATAATCCTAATCAATTAATTAAAAAAATAACTTACATCGTGTATTATGAAGCGAGATGGTGATCGAACAAAATGTGGTTATTTAGGCTAGTAGTGGCAAAAACAAATTAGGGAGTAATATAATCCTATGCAATTAATTAAAAAAATAACTTATATCATAAAGCGACAATAAAAGTTAATCATAACCTTACATAAAAAGAAAAACAATATAATTAGAATCTAAAAAAAACCCAACCTTGAACAAAAAATAAAATTACACAAAAGAGACCAGTGAGTTGTGAGCGAGACATATTGATGGAGCATGTGATTAGGGTGGAAGTGGAGGTTGAGGGGGATGCAACTACATTATTATCGTACTGATTTAAGGTTTTAGAAAATTTTCATTTCATACTTGGTTTGGCTTTTACATTCTGTTCAATTTGTTCAGTTATAGACTTTTGAATTCAAAACTAATTGTGCTGGTTTTTTTAGGTTTTTAATTAGTTTGTTTCTCAATTTGGATTTTTCATATGTTTCTTTTTTTGTTTCGTGATTGATTGATTTTTTTGAACACTTGCAAGCTAAGATATAAGAGTGCATACTGAATTAGGCATAGATAATAGCATGAAATAAAAATTAGAAACCCATGTCTAGCTCCTATAGATATACTGAATTCTGTATTTTATTTATAAGCTAAAAGTGTTTTCTTTATTGGCGATTAATTAACTCTTTTATCTCAATCCAATTTAAATAGATCCTTCAACCATAAAAGTAAAAAACAAAAGAATTAAACGGGTCCCAAGAACTGTCAAATAAGAATAGAAAGAGGAGAGGAGAAAGAGAAATTATTATTAATTGAATGTATTTATTTTTTAAATGTTATTTGATTAAATACTATTTAGCAGAGTTATCAGTTTTATTTTGTTTAAGTCTAAACGAATGAAATATTTCGTACTAGTTAAAAAAATTAGACAAATGGCGTTGTTTTTACCTTAATTTAAATTCCGATTTATTCTGGATTTTTTAGCTAAATACCGGCCAAAACGTTCCGATTTTGTTCTGCCCGTTCCGATTTTGTTCTACCCGTTCCGTTTAGGTCAAATAGTGTTTTTTTTAAATACTAAATAATTTTACAATATCAATCACATCTCTTAATCCAACAGTTAGATTTAGATGAAATTTTACGTAGAGTTTCTTGACATATTTATATATATTATGTTAAAATTTCAGAGTAATTAGAGAATGTAATGACCTTGCAAGATTAATGATGACATTTTCGTAATATTATACATGTTCATAATTATGTTCAGAATAATTATATTATATTAAAATTTCAGAGTAATTAGAAAAGAGTGGAATTTATTCGCAGCAAAGTAAAAATTCTATTCTATCCACTATCCTGTCCGCCCAAGTACTGTAGATAAAAAAAGAAAAAAAAAAAAAAAAAAACGAAGGAAAGAGTAAGGCCACTAATAACAGTCTTGTTCATCCATTCCCCTTTTCTCCTTTCATGGCTTCTTTGCCCTCTGTTGCTATCACTGGCACTCTCAGGCTTGGAACTGAACTCAAAAAGCACCCCTCTGCCATCGAAAAGGTATTGCTGTAACTTTTTCTTTTCTCTTCTTTATTTATTTTAAATTCTCTTCTTACACGTAGTCGTATTGATTTGTTGAAGATCATGTATGTATTAAACAACATCTCTCTGGTGTCTTTGCTTTACTGTTGTCTATTGGTGGATGGAAATGATAATTTTACTTGTTTTTTGATAATAGCTAAATAAATCATTATCTTACGTTCCAAATGCATTAAAAAAGGTTGTTTTGATGTGTTTTAATAATTAGCCAAATACTTAGCGTTTCCTATTCTCGCTCTTTGCTGACACTCAGCTGCATCTGTAATTCTCAGACCCCTTACATTTCGTATCAGAGGAGTTCTATAAACACCCAATTGGATGTAAATTTTGAACCATTCAAGCCTCTGGAGTTTCACGAAGCGCTCTCGTTGATAAAAGAGGGCGAACAAGTTGAGTCCTCTTATTATGTTCCTCTTTTGCAACATTGCATAGACAGGGTTTCGGTCCCAGAGACTGAAATGGTTCATGCTCACGTGATAAAGACTGGAACCCATGAAGAGTTTTTTGTTATGTCATTTCTAGTTAATGTTTATTCAAAATGTGGGGTTATGGTAAATGCTAGAAAAGTTTTTGATAGTTTGCCTAGAAGAAATGTAGTCGTGTGGACGACTTTGATGACAGGTTATGTTCAAAATTCACAACCTGAGGTGGCTGTTGAGGTTTTTGGAGACATGTTAGAATCTGGGTCATTTCCCTCAAATTTCACTCTGTCAATTGCTTTGAATGCTTGTTCTTCTCTGGAGTGCATCAAATTGGGGAAACAGTTCCATGCGTTCATTATCAAGTACCGGATCAGTCACAACTCCAGTATTGGAAATGCTCTCTGTAGTTTGTACTCGAAATTTGACAGCTTGGACTCTTCAGTTAAAGCTTTTCGTGAGACTGGAGAAAAGGATGTAATCTCCTGGACGACGATTATATCTGCTTGTGGTGACAATGGCAGAGCAGGAATGGGTTTAAGACTTTTCATTGAAATGCTTTTTGAGAATGTTGAGCCTAATGACTTCACACTAACTAGCGTGTTGAGCTTGTGCAGTACAATACAGTCTTCGGATCTGGGGATGCAGATTCACTCATTGAGCACTAAACTTGGCCATGAATCAAACCTGCGCATTACAAATTCTCTTGTGTACTTGTACCTTAAATGTGGATGCATTGATGAGGCGAAGAATTTGTTTAATAGAATGGAATATAAGAACTTGATCACGTGGAATGCAATGATTGCAGGTCATGCTCAAGCAATGGATCTTGCAAAGGACAATTTTTCAGCACTGCAAAGTGGAACTGAGGCACTTGGCATGTATTTAAAGTTGAATCGCACTGGCAGGAAACCTGATCTATTCACCTTGTCAAGTATCCTAACTGTGTGCAGTAGGCTGGCAGCCTTAGAGCAGGGGGAACAAATACATGCCCAGACTATTAAGTCGGGGTTTTTGTCAGATGTAGTTGTTGGAACTGCACTTGTGGATATGTACGACAAGTGTGGAAGTATTGGGAGGGCAAGAAAAGCTTTTCTGGAGATGTCTACAAGAACGTTGATATCTTGGACCAGTATGATTACAAGTTTTGCTCGGCATGGCCAGTATCAGCAAGCGCTGCAGCTTTTTGAAGACATGAGGCTAGCTGGATTCAGGCCAAACCAGGTCACTTTTGTGGGCGTTCTGGCTGCCTGTAGCCATGCTGGAATGGTCGATGAAGCACTTGAGTATTTCGAGATGATGCAAAAGGAATACAAAATTAAGCCAGTAATGGATCATTATGGATGCTTGGTTGACATGTTTGTGAGGCTGGGTAGACTAGATGAAGCTTTTGATGTCATCAAGAGAATGGATGTAGAACCAAACGAGTTTATATGGTTGGTCTTGATTGCTGGGTGTAGAAATCATGGGAACGAAGAACTGGGGTTTCATGCTGCTGAACAGTTACTAAAACTCAAGCCTAGAAGCACTGAAACTTATGTCATGCTGTTAAATATGTACATCTCTGCAGAGAAGTGGGAGGATGTTTGTATGGTGAGAAAATTAATGAAAGAGGAGAAAATCGGAAAGTTAAAGGACTGGAGTAGGATCAGCATTAAGGGAGAGGTTCATTCATTTAAAACAAATAACCGGTTGCATAACCGAAATGCAGAGCTGCTAAAACTATTGAATGATTTGGTTCACAAAGCAAAGAGTCTCGGGTACGAGCTATTAGAAAATGTGGAGGTAATTGATGATGAAGAAGAGGAAGCCGAAGAGAAGACATTCTCTTCTGCTGTTTACCACAGTGAGAAGTTGGCAGTGACATTTGGGTTATTGAATACGCCAACTGGTGCACCAATTAGGGTCATCAAGAGTGTCACTATGTGCAAGGATTGCCATGATTTTATGAAGGTTGTCTCAGCACATACCACTCGATATATCATCATTAAAGATGGGAAGCGGCTTCATAAGTTTGTTAATGGACAATGTTCATGTGCAGATTCCCATGGTCTTCTTTGACATGTGGTTTAGTGGGATTAACTCTCTTTTTTTCTTCGGCTGTTTGGAATTTCATGAAAAATCATTTCATCTGAAATTTTCGAGAGCTCTTGTTGTAAAACAGAAATGCGATAACATTTTATTCGTGACAAATGTAAGGCCATTTTTTCATTCACCAAGACAGATTTAGATCATGCCATGGTATGTGTTAAGGTATAACAAAGTATATATATCTATATCGTATTAACACATTCTCATTGAAAACTGTCGTATCAACTCGTCGTCTTTAAAAAATATGTAAATATGTTTACATGTTATGACTACAAAATAACATTGCTATGGTGGAGCTCGTGTGAATAAGGCTTTACTCTCCAAATCATGATAATAATTAAAAATAAAATCCAAGATTATATTTTCTACCCTTCTGGAATATAGGAGAGGCGGAGGTGTTTAGATGACATCAAAGGAAGGGTTTATTGAAGCCATGATGCCTGTACATATTGACTACACACGTGAGAATGAAATTGAATATGTACAAGATTCATTATCACTTACAAGTGGTCTAGTTACAAGACTTAGTGAGCTTGATTTGTGGTTTTAAAGGTTTCATCCAAGTTATAATTGCAAGGACCATTGAAGTATCTATGTGTAGGAGGGATCCAACCCGACTTTATTTGGGTCATGAAGTGAGGACAACAAATGAGCCAAAAGAATCCTACTACAACTTGGAAACATGGGATTGATGGGCTGGATAGAAGAGAATAAATAAACTTTATGAACTTTATTTAAGTTAGTTAGCTACAACCCAAGGTTTGTTTGGGCTTAATTAAGACTTTGTTTTCAGCTAGGATCCAAGACTTGCTTGGATTAAGTCATGGGCTTTTCAATTTAGGATTTTTTGTTAGTTTTTAGTGGACCTCTTTAAAGTCCACATAAGAGGTCCATTAGGGTTAGTTTTTAAAAGACTATTTAAACTCATGTTAGATAAATTTTGACAGCCATTGATTAATTTTAATTCTGAACTTTTCAGTTTATGTGTGAGAGTGATTCTTGCATTCTTTAGTTCTTGAACTAACTGAATTCGACTTATCAAAGATTAACTGGCTTCATGGCGTCATTCTACTCATTCTAATAGTGTTGGTGTCTAGGGGCAAGTTTCCATTGTGTCACACTCCTATCAAACTTATTTCGGCTTTCTGGGATCAGATCTCATTCTTGGTTGTGGGTTGCGTGACCACATGATCACGAGGTTCGCATCAGTACCTAACGGAAGGTAGAGTTTTCTCGAATCTAAAAAAAAATATAATGGAAGGCTAAACGCACTTACAACATAGAACAACTCCTTAGAAGTCTAATATTCTAACGAAACATTAAAGAAGCTTAATCCAAACTGATATTTTGGACAACTCATCATATTCCACTAGTTACTCCATCCTCATCCACATCCATTGAATTTCATGTTTTACCTCCTCCCATGCATCATATGGTGACATGCTCACGGACTGATACTCTTCGATCAAAACAGTTTCCTGATTTCAAACTCTTATATGCTTCCAGGCATCTATTGCATGCATTTACTGGTATGCTTAACTGTGTAGAAACAACCAATTTCTCTCAAGTTGTTTTGTCACAGGATTGGAAGCAAGCCATGCAACTGGAATTATATGCCCTTATGCTCAACAACACATGGGAACTTGTAGCATGATAGCCAATCAACATGTTATTCATACCAAATGGGTGTATAAATCAAACACAAAGTGGATGGGAGTATAGATCGTTATAAGGCAAGATTGATGGCACTAGGATGTTAGCAAGTGAGTGGTATTGATTTTTGCCGAGACATTCAGCCATGTGATCAAACCTGCAATAATGCGGGTTGTGCTAGCACTTTCTGTGTATTTTAATTAGCAGGTGTTGCAATTTGATGTATTCAATGTTCCTACATGGAACACTTGAAGAAGAGGTATTTATTGAGCAACCCCGTGGGTTCATTGATCTTGTATATCCTAAGCATGTGTGTTATCTCAAGAAAGCTCTTTATGGCCTTAAATAGGCACCCAGAGCTTGGTTTATGCAGCTCTTCACCTCTCTGCTTGATCTAGGGTTTGTAGGTTCCTTGATGGACACTTCATTATTTACCTATCAATATGGTACAATTCATGTCTTTATTATAATCTATGTACATGATCTCCTTATAATTGGGTCTTGTCCATAATTTCTTGCAAACCTTATTGCACAGCTCAAGGAGGAATTTGCCTTTTTAAGCTCTCGATACTCTTGGATACTTTCTAGGCACTGAAGCATCTCGTGGTGATCATGGATTGCATCTTCGTCAAAGTAAGTACATTTTGGATGTTCTTCATCGGGAATGAATGATAGGTGCCAAGCCTTATTCAGCACCATGTATTTCAAGCAAATGAATGAAAGAGAGAAGGACTGGTTGGGACGGATTGCAGAAAATGATGAACCCATTCACGATGTTACGGAATATAGACAAATTGTTGGGGCTCTTCAATATTGTACTCTCACACGACCAAAAAAATGCTCATTTTGTAAATTAACTCTATCAACATCTTCACTCACCCACTGCTGCCCATTGGAAGGCTACAAAGCGAATTCTACGTTATCTCAAAGGGACAGTGGATCATGGGTTATACTTCACCAAAAGGTCTCTCATCCTTCACGCATATTGTGATTCTGACTAGGAAGGGGATCCTCTTGATCGAAGGTCCACTACAAGGTATGGTGTTTTTATAGGTCCATGTTTAGTTTTGTGTTATGCAAAGAAACAACAGGTGATCTCTCGGTCCAGTACTGAGGTAGAATACTGTGTCTTGGTTATGGTTGTTGTTGATTTGTATTGGATTCTAATGTTGCTAAAAGATCTTCGTATACCATGCCCACACCAGACACATTAAAATCGACTTCCATTTTATTCGTGAGAAGATAAAGAATATTTTTGTGCTAATCAGTGATTCATCTTTTTATACTAGTGATACTGGTTGTTGATGCACTGTTAACGTAGAAGATTATTTTCCTTAGAATAGTTCAATTTACCTTGTATAGCAGTTTAATTTACCAAGGAAAGCTATCAGGCTTTTCCTCGTAACATGTCTATAAATTCAAGAAACGTATACAGGCTATGTACGCTTGACTAGCCTTTTCTATATTTATTCTTTCACATGCCACCTACTACGTATGATTGGAGTTTCAATGAAGGTGTTAAAATGGTTTAAGTTGGGTGGTCTTTTGCATTAGTGTTAGAAAATAATATAAATCATATTCTGGTACCTTACCTAACAGCTTAAGCTTTTATAAGATAGTTCTTTAATATAATATCAGAGCCTTGTTGACCCAGCGGTCACGAGTTCGAATCTCACTACCCTCATTCTATTTGATAAAAATCAAGCACAATGTAATATGAGCATGTACAAGTTTCAAGCTCAAAGGGTTTTCACTTGTGGGGGGTGTTAGAGAATAATATAATCATATTCTGGGAACCTCATCTAACAACTTAAATTTTTAGGTGAGATGGTTCCTTAACAATCAGTATCAAGGAGGGTTTTTGCACAATGAAGAAGTGGTTGTTGGGAAAAGGGGGCTGACACTATTTGTGCATTTAGGTAGCTTAAGGACATATGCCATTATCAATATACCTAAAACAAAACGGATAAAGGAATAGTAAATTACTGTTCACCGTGACTCATGTGCACTATTCATGTGCAGTTTGTCCCGGTGGTTCGCGGGTGTACATCCTCTACTTTTTGAAACAGTGTTTGACCGAAATTAGCCCCCGAAAACGACAAAAACCGCCGTCATTTTCGGGGGCTGGACGGGCATTGACCGTTCCGGCCCGGGCCAGACCGGTTCGGCCGGCCGGTTTTTTTATTTTTTAAATATTAGATTAAACAGTGAATTGACGGTTTAGCCCCCAGTTAAAGACAAAAAACCAGCCCTCGGGGTGAGGGGCTTTATGGTAATTATCCATTTTTTATTTTATTTTTTCACTGACAACTGTTGGCGCGTCGCTGGACGCGCCGTCCGTTTGCAACGCTCACGCGTTTTTCGGACGGCGTGTGAGGCTTCACGCGGCGTTGGAAAATACCCAACCGGCGTCTAGAATGATTTTCAGGCATGTTCTCTTCCACATGGGGACGGCGCGTGTGGCAAGATGGTGTCCGGAAACATGTCAATGATCGTTTGAATTTTCACCCCTAATTTCTCTCTCCTGACTGCGCAAAGATGACGTCAGCTAATCTGTTTTTTGTCAAAGTTCATTTCAGTCCCTGAACGTTTTAATTTGTTTTAATTGCCCTTAATACTATTAAATAGGTTTTTCATTTGTTTCAATTACGTCCCTCAATTGAAATTGATTATATATTGGACTTCCAATTCGGTCCTCATTCTTTTAATTTAGTGGATTGGGCTGGAATTCCGAATAATTTTGGTATCAAAGTTTTCATTGATTTCAATTTCATCCTTCCATGCAAATTTATTATAAATCCTTAATATTTTCAGTATCAAAGTTTGGTTTCTTTCAATTTTATCCTTCTATGCAAATTAATTATAGATTTGAGTTCATTTCGGTCCCAAATCTTTTGATTCTAGGTTTTGTTTTAAATTATTTAATTTCAATGCTTTCATTTTCTTCAGTTTTATTCTTCACATTAAATATATTATTTTAAGTATGTCAAATTAATTATATATTTGTATATTTATGTCAAATTAAAATATTTTAAAATAATTATATGTTCTGATATTTATTGAATTTATCGCCTAGGAATATATAGAGAGAGAAGAAAACATGACCTGGGATTTTTTTTTGAAAAAAAAATATCAGTATTTTTAAATACATTTAATATAATAATATAATGAATAAATCGGATAGCATAAAAAAAAATTGTATTTTTTGAAATCCTTTATATATATCCCTATATATATCCCTAGGATTTTTTTAGGGACAGAAATTCATGTCAGTATTCTTAAATACATTTAATATAATAATACGATGAATAAATCTTATAAAATAAAATAAATATTGGCTTCAAAATTAAATTTTATGCTCTTTTCTTTAAGTTTATTTCTTTAAATAAATTTGCAGTGTTTTGGATTTTTAATTATATATTTGTGTATTTATGTTAAATTAAAATATGTTAAACAAGTTATATGTTCTAATATTTATTGAATGTTATCGCCTAAGAATATAGAGAGAGAGAACAAAATAGCCTAAGATTATCTTTTGAATTAAATGTATTATTGAAATTATGTCAAATTAATTATATATTTGTATATTTATGTCAAATTAAAATATGTAAAACTAATTATATGTTTAGATATTTATTGAATATTATCGCCTAAAAATATATTGAGAAAGAGGAAAAATGACCTAAGATTTTTTCAAGGACAGAAATTCATATCATGTTTTCTTAAATATATTTAATATAATAATATGATTAATAAATCTTATATAAAAAAAAACATTGGCTTCAAAATTTAATTTTGTGCTCTTTTATTCAAGTTTATTTCTTTACAAGAATTTCCAATGTTTTCATTTTTAATATTTTTGATCTAATATTACTGGAAAAAGAAACATCTAAAAAAAAAATTGTTGACAAATTTACCTGCACTATATACAAGTCAATATACAAGTCACTTCCCGTTTCCATTACACTGTTCTTTTTATACGGCAAATAAATAATTATAGCGCACAAAAAAATTAAGTTTATGTTTTAAAAATAAATTACAATATTTTTATTTCTAATATGTCAGACATTAATTGAATATTATCGCTTAAAAATATATTGAGAGAGAGGAAAAATGACTTTGAATTTTTTGAAAGACAAAGATTCGTATCAATATTCTTAAATATAATTATACTAACTAAATATTAAAATAATAAAATACAATACATAAAAAAACAATCAATTTTCTACATAGATAAAAAAAAACCCGCCGCATCGCGCGGGTAAACCGCTCGTACTGACTAAAGAGGGAGAAGGAGGGTTGTTGTTCGACAGTAGTTGTCGCACTGAACCTCCAGCCAGTGAAGCTGATATGCCCGCTAGATTAGAAGAAGTTGTAGCAGCCATATCATCCTTCCTTTGTGTAATAACCAAATGGTGTTTATCATGCATTTTGTTTCCTCCAAAGTCTGCAACACCATGTTTCCACCCATACTTACAACTGCTGTGTTGTTTCTTCCAGCAAACCATTTTTTTTTGTGCATATCCCAGTTATACTGCTTTCATTAAAGGATAAGGGAGCAGCAGCATGATTATGATTAACATCTGCATGCAGCTGGAGTCGAAGATCATGGGCAATAAGCTTCTCTCCCTAACGTGCTACAGCCAAGGCATTTCTAGTAGTCTCTCGAAGATAAGACACCATCAAAACTTGTTATATATTGTTGCTCCAAGAGAACTATTCCACCCATTCTTCTCTCTCTTCTTAAGCTTGTTTTCCATACCAGAACAGAAACGACACCACCACTAGCCAAAGATGAAAGAAAAACCGAGAATAGGAGATGGATCGAAAAGGAAGCTTTAAAAGGTCTCACCAAATCAGAAATAAACCAGGAGAACCACAGTCCTTTTGATTGGTTAATACAAAAAAATAGCCAAGCAAGTCGACTTTGAAGATCATCAAAATCGACTTCAGAGCAGAACCGATTTCGTAACCAATTTCAAAGCTGTGAACCAATCTTAAAACCGAATCCATAAGGGATCTTGATAAAAACTGAAAGTTTGGGCTTAATTATATATAAAAAAAACATGAAAAAAATCCTAACCTAAAGAAACGAGGTTAAAACATCATAGGCAAAGAAATCCAAATCCAACCATGTAGGGAGAAGATGGGGGAAAGAAAAAAAGAGGAGCGAGCATGTTGAAAATGTTAAAAAAAGTACTTATCTCTTTATTAGGGCACAATAAGTTGACTTGCCCGCGCAATGTACTAGGCTTTTTTTATATAACAAATTGATTGATTATTGTAAGTGTTTTCATTGATTAACTAAAAATTTAATTAGTTAAATTATTATCTATAAAATCTGCTTCAAATGGATTATTTGTTTTGTGCATTGAAGTGATTGAATGAATGTTTAGATAATTATTTAATTGGTAGATTGTCTATGTGCATCGAAACGCAGGGCAAGTGGCTAGTATATTTTTTAATTATAAATAATTTGGCCCAATTTTCTCACCCGTTTTGTCTATGTGTGGCTTTGTATATTATTTATTTACATGATATTAAATCTGAAATATCATGCATGAAAAAGTCGTGAAAGTCCATTTTGAAATAAAAAAACATTGACTAATAAATTACTTCGATTATTATTACATTTTAATCATCATGATTCTTAAATTTTCATAATTATTATTGTAAATAATTTATATTCTAATTATTATTGGCCGTATTATTATCATCGTTGTCATTATTACGACAACAATCATCACGATAACCAATATTATTGTTTTTATTAATATTATTTCAATTATAATTAGTATTATTATCATTATTATAATTTTTTTTGTCATTATTGATATTTTTATATTATTTTATGAGTTATTGTTATTATTATCATCAAAACCATAATTAGTTACATCATCAACACTATAACTATTACAATAAATTATAATCGCTATTGTCATGATAATTTATAATATCACTATTATCATCAAGATCATAACACCTTAAATTATTATTATTAGTACTGTTAAAATAATAAAAATTATTAACTTACCCAAAGTAATAAAAAAAAACTCAAAAACTATAACAAATGAGTAAGCAAGAAAAAACACATCTCAAATTATTATTCTTATTTCATATATATTGAAAAAATAAAATTACCTCAAAGAATAAAAACATTCTAAAAATTATAACAAAAGTGTAGACAAAAAAATAAAATAAATGAAAAAACAAAAATAAATATCATTAGCCTTAAAAAAATCATTTGAAAAAAAACATATAAAATTATTCTTACTATTATTGCATAATAAAGAAAAAAATTACTTCGAAGAATAAAAAAAATAAAAATTATAACAAAATAGTAAGAAAAATATTAAAATAAATAACAAAATAGAAATAAATATTATTAGCCTTAAAAAAAACATTTTGACTTCAAGAAGAAAAATTTTAAAAACAAAAAAAAGAAGAAATATTATTTTTTATATATTTTAAGGCAAATATATGAGCCATTTGGCTTGCTTTCCACCACAGTGATAAAAATATTTTTTGCCTCGTTTCAACATATGTAATTTTTAGTTTTGTATTTTCGGTTATTATTCTTTTATTTCTTGATTTAGTTTCAATCCCTTTATTTTTTCGGTAATTTCGATATAATTCTAAATAATTTATTTGTATTTATGTATCTATACTCTTAGTCTTGACTTTTAATTTTTATTGTAATTTATCTTTTGTATTAAATACAGATTCGGTTGAAAAACAGAGCAAGTTCATCTTCGGTTGTGTGAAATGAAAATGAAAACCTCTCTCATACATGTAAAGTGAATCTTCTGTTATTAGTTATTTGTTATATTTTTTAAGCGTTAATATTAAACAAATATCAGAATATATAATTATTTTTAAGAGAAAAAACCTTTTAAATAATCTTTCTCATTATTTTAAACACATTATTTATAATAAAATCAATATATTAAAACATTAAATAATTCAAAGTCTTGTAGACTGATTATTTTGCTCAAATGTATAACATTATTAAAAAAAAAAGAACCATTAACATTTTTTGACATGTTAAAAAATTTGGTTTTGTTTGCGGCGAAGCACAAGGCAAGTGACTCATATATATATATATATATATATATATATATAGATAATTTGACCTAATTTTTTCACCTGTTTTGTCTTTGTGTAGTTGTGTATATTTTTTATTCACATAATATTATATCTAAAATATCATACATAAAAAAGCTGCAGAAGTCAATTTTTAACAAAAAAAAAACATTGATTAATGAATTATTTTGATTATTATTCTCATTGTTATATCATGATTGTTATTTAATCACAATTATTATAGCTATTATTATAAAAATTATTGTAAATAATTAATATTCTAATCACTAGTGATAATATTATTGTTACCTCTATTATTATCATTATAAAAAGATTTTTTTTAAAAGATTTATTCTGCATATTATTATATTTGATGTATTTCAAAAACACTAAGATGAAATTAATTTGAGATTTGTTTAAAAATACTTAGTTCATTTAATATATATATATATATATATATATATATGTATATATATATATATATATTAAGGTATTAAAAAAAATCAAATATAAAATTATTTTTAAGAGAAAAATCTTTAAAAATAATTGTTATCATTATTTAAAGGTATTTTCCATAATAAAATGAATATATAGAAAACTAATATAGAATAATAATTATTATTATTACTGTAAATAATTTTGCTATAGTTAGAATTGAAAGTTTTGTAGGCTGATTATTTCGCGCAGATATATAGCATCATAAAAAAAATCTAAGACCATTAACATTTTTTTGCATGTTAAAAAATTTGTTTATGAGTACAGCAAAGTGGAGGGCAAGTGACTTGTATATTTTTTTCATTGTAGATAATTTACCCCAATTTTTGCCACTTGTTTCATCTACGTGTGACTTCGTATATTTTTTATTTATATGATATTATATCTGAAATATCATACATAAAAAAACTGCAAAAGTCAACCTTTAAGAAAAATAACATCAGCTAATGATTATTTAGATTATTATTCTCACTATTCTTATTATTATTGTTAAATTATCACAGTTATTATAGTTGTCATTATAGCTATTATTATAAATAATTGATATTCTAATTATTATTGGTTATACTATCGCTGACACCATTATTATTGTTTACAGAAAAAATTAAATAATTTTTATATTTGATAAGATTTATTCCTCATATTATTAAATTAAAAGTATTTCAGTACACCAACATTAATTGTTTTTTTTTAAAAAAAACTAAGGTCATATATATATATATATATATATATATATATATATATATATATATTATGGCGTTAATATTAAACAATTATCAAAATATATAATTAGTCTCACATATTTATATAAAAAAAACCTTACAAATAATCATTATCATTATTTTGAATGCCTTATCTATAATAATTAGAAATTTTAAAACCTAAAAATATTAACAAAAATGCAATAGAAAAAAATGACAAAAGCAAAAATAAATATTATGAGATTTAAAAAAATTATTTGAATTGAAGAATAAATAAAATAATAAAAAATATCAATTTTTAAATGATCACTAACACAAATTAAAATTTAAGCATTAAGTTTTAAAAGATACAACCTTAACAACAAAGGAAATAATAAAAATTAGAAACAAAAACTAAGAGCATGCACATATAAACATGAACAAAAATAGGATCCATTTAAGAAATATATTTAAAAAATAAAGGAATTAAAATAAAATCAAAAATTAAAAGTATAAGGGTCGAAATGAAAAACAAATATATAATGAATTGCATTTAAAGGATAAAATTGCAAAAAAATCTAAACTTTGATACCGAATTAAATGATTTAAAATCAATCCGAAAATTAAAAGACTAAGGACCAAAATCAAATTAACATATATAATCAATTTCAATTGAAGGACAAAATTGAAACAAATCAATCCTTCTATAAAAGACATAAGGACCATACAAAATAATCAAAATATCAGGGACTATAATGAAAACCCAATAAACAACGAGGTCTGATGTGTGATGTTGCATGAAGGAGAGAGAAAAGGGGGGAAATTCAACTGACCACCATCACGTCTTCGGGCACCATGTCATGTCATGTGACACAGGAGCAAGGGAAAATGGTGGCGAATCATTCTAGATGTCAGATGGACATTTTTACACGACGCAATACGCCATATGTGTCGTCATAAATGTGCGTGAGCTCGGAAATTGATGGCGCCTCCGGCGACGCGCACACAGTAACGCGACAAAAATATAATTAAA
Source organism: Salix koriyanagi (assembly GCA_029228605.1). Lineage (NCBI taxonomy): Eukaryota > Viridiplantae > Streptophyta > Magnoliopsida > Malpighiales > Salicaceae > Salix > Salix koriyanagi. Next base: position 7,751,271 of record CM055331.1, on the reverse strand, counting down.
AAAGAGTAAATTACCGCAACACCCCTACAACCAACTCTTGGATTTTATCTTATAGGGGGTATATCCGTATTTGTATATTTTCAAAAAACTATGCAATTATCTTACAAACCCCAGCAGTAACTGTTTTGTTTTGTCTTATATGGGGTAATTTTGTATTTATACATAGCAAAAAAAATGTGCATTTTCTTTAATACCCTTGTCGAAAACTGTTGCTTTTTGTTTTATTGGACGGTATTATAGTTATTTTATTATACCCAGAAAGGTGAAAAATCAAAAATACTCCCGAGTCCAAGTCTAAAATCATTGTACACTAGGGGGTAAAATAATAAATTCACTATTAAAATCCATAGTGATCTAATTCTAGAGCTACAATAATCTGCAGTAATTCCACGACCTCCTTTAACTTTATACTTAATATTTTCCAAACATGATATTTGAGGATTATGATATCTAGTAGCTAGATGATCTACTTAATTTTTAAATATAAATTAATTCATTATTGATTTATTTAAAATTCTAATTTATATTTGAACAAACATATTAAGAGCTTAATGGACTACATATTAAGAATTATTAGTTAAAAGTTAAACTAAGATAATTAATCAAGTGTGATTTAATTGAAAATAGTTTTGAAATTAAGCACTAGAATTTATTTAATTTAGGAATTTTAATTCTAGTCCTAGAATAATTAAGCTGAGACTTGGTTGATTAAATTTATAAAATTATTCTTAAATAATATATTGATATTATTTAAGGGGCAAATAAATGTTCTATCATATAGATTATAAAATAGAGAGCCAACACTCTAGTTATAATAATTGTTCTCTTTTAAGTAGGTTTTAGTAGATTTTTTACCGGTGGTTCGTGTAGATTATATCATTAAAGGCTGAACAATTGGATGACGACTTATGATTTATGATAACCTGAGTTTTAAATAATTATTGAATGTTGGAGAAGATTAAATTTTCACATAATAATTCCTTAAAGATCTTCAAATTTGTCTAATAGAATCATAAGAACTCCTAAATAATTTTGTTTTATTGTTTATGCTTGTGTATGATATTTAAAAACCCAACACTTAAATACAACGTTATATCTAGATCTAAGTATTTTTTTTCCAATAACTTTAGTTTTTGGTTATACTTTTGAGATAGAATTCTATCAAACCTGATTTTTAACTTTTTGAGCTATTATATTGTTAAATGAGGGTTACCCACATGCTCAAAATATCTATATCAAGAATGAGAAATGCATCTCTTCAAATATACAGAGATGGACTCAACAATGAGTACAAATCATCAAGGTCCCATGGTCAGATAAAAGGAACAATGGGAGCTTTTCAATAAGATTCTTCGAAATAGTTTCTTAAAAGAAAATGGAAAAAAATATTTGTTATGAAAATTAAAATTCTCCAACTACACTTAATAAGATTGCTGGCATGCCAAACTTGGCTTTCAATATGATAATGACTTTGTTCTTTATTAAAATTAGGTTTGATTTTGTATGTATATAAATTGTTTAAAGGAATTTAAATTATAAATATTATAGTTTTTTATTTTAATTTATAATAAATGAAAATTATCAGATTGGTGATAAAATTGTAATATTTATTTATAAGGGTTCTTTAGTTTTATAATTGAGATATAATAACAATTCTATAAATAATCTAACTTTTCTTGTTCATATTTTTAGTGATGTAAAATACTATAAATTTCAAGACGTATACTATATTTTTTTAAGGAATAAAAAAAAATAATAGCATAACTTCTAGATAATTAGAATAATTTTCTCTAAAAACTATTATATTCAAAGATTTTATAATGATCACTTTTTATTATTTAAAAACATTCTAATTATAATAACTTAAAGTATCACACGAAGTTATGCTAGGTCTGGTGTGGTGGTTGTAATTTTGTTCTCCCAGCACTCAAATATAACACAATTTCGATTGCTTAAATATATATTTTGATAAAAACATAATTTAAATTAGAACTGAGATTTTTTATTTTTATTTCTTTTTGTAAAATTCCCTTTCATGAAATATATTATGTCACAAAGAATGCTGAATTGTTATTATTATTATTATTATTGTGAAAAAAAAGGTTTTGAAATTGAAAACTTTTTAAAGTTCAAATCACATTCTCGAAAGGTATTCGGTGGACTTCTCGGTATAGGCTTCAGTTCATCGTATAAGTGCTCATCCTGAAGGCCCTGGCCATGGCCCGCTTTTAGCAGTTAAACCCTTCTCCGTATCTTGAGTTGGTCTTTGCCTTTTATTTTGCTCTCCCCCACCGTCCCGTCTCGCTTTGCCCATCATTCTCCGGTCTCTCTCTCCCCTACCATCCTTCTCGAACGCGCGAAGAAAGAAAACTCTTCCCCGAACAATAACCCGCCTCTTTAGCTTACCATTCATTACACAAAACTCTCTATCTCTCTCTCCCCTCGGAAATGACTAAATTCTTTTCTTCTTTCACTCAATGATTCACTGACTTAGGGTTAGGTATCATAAATTGCCAGCCCAATTCACTTCTCCTCTCTGTAATGCTTCAAAGTCCACTCGATATTCGCCAATGTACACTCACTCACAGCCTATGAATGTTCATAATCAGATCGCCTCTCCTGGCGTCGACGACGACCGTGCCCCCGCTGATTCCATCGACCGTCATCATCACATTCATTACGAGGACGGCACTCCAACCGTCGTCGACGACGTCTCTCCCGAATCCGTCTACGTCACAACCGGTGTCGCTGCGTCGGAACTCGGGATCCAGCCTAGTGATTGCTCCAGTCAGCTCACCTTGACGTTTCGCGGTCAAGTTTATGTTTTTGATTCCGTTACTCCCGATAAGGTATTGCTCTTGTTGTAACTGTTCAATTCAGTGTTTCTTTTTTGATAATTTGGTCTAAGAGTAAGATTTGAGGTTTCACATTTGCCAAGAAAAATGTACATTTTTTATCATATGTGTCCGACGCAGGCTAAATTCTGGTGCACAGGGTAATGAGAGCAACGTCATCTCTGTGTATCTAAAGAAAAAGGACAATTAGGGTTTGGCTTATTGGCTTTTGGGAGAATTTTTAACATCATTGTATATTTTGTAATCTTTACAGGTTCAAGCTGTATTATTATTACTGGGAGGATGTGAATTGACTCCTGGTCTGGAAATAACGCCACAAAACCAAAGGGTATTTTCTCAGTCATGGGAGCATTTGATGTTGATAGAGTATGAATTGATCTGATTTATCTGCATTTTATTTTAATCTAGGGTGTGATGGACTACCCGTCACGGTGTACTCAACCTCAACGAGCAGCTTCATTAAGTAGGTTTCGGCAAAAGAGAAAAGAACGATGCTTTGATAAGAAAGTTAGATATGGTGTCCGTCAGGAGGTTGCACTCAGGTGTGGTTATTTTCTTATGTTTTGTCTTCATGATTGCTAAGTGCACTAGCTGCTGCTAAGGATACAGGTTCTAACAAAGTGTCAAATTCTTCTTGTTTAGAATCAAATCCAAAAGAAAAGGTTCACTTTTTGGGCTGTTGGCATTTTTATAATCTCATATTTCTCTTAACATTTCTCATATGAGTGACAAAGGGAGATTTATTCTTTAACTAGTAGAATGTAGTGCTGTTGTGTTAGTTATGATTTTCATTTTGGAATGTTATCATAGTCCTTCCATTGCATTAGAATTTACATCTACTGGTTTCTAACGTTTAAATAACTTTGAAAAGAGAAAGGTTCTGGTAATTTAATTAGTAACTATAAAAACTAACTGATACTCAGTTATGATCTAAATGCTGGACTTAAGCATCTATTGTTTATTGGTCTGATAACAACAAACTGTGGTGGAGTTAATGAAACAACCGAGGCTGATGAACTTAAGTGGTCTAAATCTTGCTAAAACACCATACTTGATAAGATGTTACTGGTGCATTCATATCTGTAGTAAATAGAAGAATGAAAATGATTTGTTTCTGTAATTTAAAATTTGAAAATAAATAGAAAAAAGATCATATTATTGTGCATCATTTTTTTTATATATGTATATATTTTGAAGGTATATATATATGTGTGTTTGCATCTGTACACTCAAATCATATTTTAGTTATTCATCATAAGCTTTCCTAAATATTTATTTTCCTCATTTAAGTTTAAATTGTAGAAAGTATGATTCAATGCTCAATTACCTCCACTCTTGAGCAATTTATTAAAAACAACCAAGACCGCTTAGCAAAACATTGTGGCATCTGAGAGGAAACTCTTGGATTCACAGTGTTTCCTTTTGTTTTTGTTAATTTAGTTCAATGTGGTCCTTCAACATTTAGTTAATTCTAAGGTTAGAATTTCGCAAGGGCTTTTTGCAATGTTTAAATAAGGTTGCAACATTAAATTGATGCTTGATTTGATAGAATTAAATTCTATATTCTTGATCAAACATAAATAAGGATCAAATTGACATAGGAAAGAATTCCTAGGCTCTTTTTTTCTTTACTGTTGCAGAGGCATGTTAAAATTGACATTTTTTAACATGCAAGGATAAAACATGAGTTTATTAAACAAAGAAAATTCAAATTAGGGATGTTTGCACAGTAACCTGAAAGCTACAATATGGGTTTCTTCAGGGTTTCCAAACATAGTAATTAGTTATTCTCAACAAGGCTTAAAGAAAGCTTAGACAAAGATAAACTTCAATTGAATTTGTCAATGTAAATATATTACATTTAGGGTTTTGGTGAACGGTAACTCTATCTGTTTAGGGTTTTTTCATTCAATAGGATTAACATTTCCACTCCAAAAATTTTGTTTCTTAGTTCAATTAGTAATTAACAATGTTTCACTAAGACAAAGTGAATGCACGGACAATAATAAAGTTATTAACAATTATCTTAATTCAATTTAAAAAGGGAACATACTTGTTTCTAGTCTATTTGATGAAAGCAATGAGAGATTCCCACCTGCTACACAAGACAAAACTTGCTAATAACAGATTGTAAGAAAATGTGCTTGATCTTTTCTTGCCTAAGCGGAATAATCGTGTTTGATTTGAGAAACAGAGAGAGGGAGTGATAGATTCAATTCACTAGAGAGAAAGAGAGAGAGTGATAGATTCAATTCGAGAGAGAGAGAGAGAGATATTTCTGCTGTTTGTGAGTTTTCAGTTATATACATGGGGTAAGATGAACTTGTCAACCAATTTGAAATGCTGCGTTGATCCAGGATGTAAGCATAATTTTTTAAACTATGGAGACAGTTTGCTCCAAACTATAGGATTGTTAAATATAATTTTTCCTTTTATTAAATAATTAGCTAAAAAAAACATCATATTTTTTAAATTAAAGATAATAATAAGAAAAAGGAGACTCTTACTAACAATTTCATGGAATTGAAATTATAACTCTTATAAAAAATATTCGTGCCATGTAATTAAGTTAAAAAAAAAGAAGGATTTCTGCAACATATGATTATATATCTTTATGTGTAATTGTGTTTGGTTAGCGTTAAAATCTCTTTGTGGCATTTATTGGTGCATGTGATCCACAATCTATTTTATTAAATGTATGCATTAGATTTTGAATTAAAGTATCAAGATTTTTCTTGTTGCTAGAAAATATGATATCAGCATGCGAAAAAAAACTGGCACAACCAATAGCATAGTGCAGACCAATTCTCTAGTGTTTTCTATAAGTGATGAATCACACTATTGATATTGGAAAAGTACTAAAAACTTAAGCCAAGTAACCTAATTTGAGTCAGTACTGCTATTTATCTGTTTTTGAATACTTAGTGCTAATAATTTGTAGCAGAGAGACATCATTGGAAAGGAAAATACCATTCACATTCATTGCACTACATAAATGAGAAATCTAGAAGCGATGTATACTGTTGCTTTTATGGAGTTTGATTATTCATGTAACCTGAACTGTCATCTGGAAATACAATCTGAGAGGCAAAGTTGCAATAGCTTTTGATATGCAGTAATCATATTGGTAACCAGCAGGTTTTGGAAATTCCACACCATTGATGTAGACTAGCACCTTAAAAGTTGTATGCGTGGTACACAGTTTAAGATGAAACAATTATCCATCCCTCATGTAAATGTTTGATTAAGGTGGGTTCTATAAGTCTTATTCTGTGCATTGTGAGGGTGTCGGGGATTATGGCCAGTACACATTGAATGTTACTGTTTGGCCATCTTCATCCTCTCGCCTTTTCAAATTCATCAGTACAATCAATTTTTTGGATGATAGGTATATAGACATGCTGAACAAAGTGCTTTCATCAACTCATTGTTTTTTCCTTCGTAATTCTCTTGCCTGATTAACAACTTGGAAAGGAAAAGGTTTCCCGCCTCTTATCTGATTAACTATGATGGTAAAGAATTCATAATTTTATGGGCTGTCTTGTTGTTGTTGATGCCCACATGTTAAGGATCTCTCTCTCTCTCTCTCTCTCTCTCATTTTCACACTGTATATGTATGACTACATCAGGATGCAACGGAATAAGGGTCAATTTACTTCTGCCAAGAAGTCTGAGGGAGGATATGGCTGGGATGGTGGTCAGGATTCAGGACTAGATGATAGCCAACAAGAAACCTTGTAAGTTGCTATATCATAAATTAGTGAAATATATACTGAAAGGACTTCAATTGTTTACTTGTTTGAGTGATCGTATTGTTTGTGTCCTTGTCAAGATGTACGCATTGTGGCACTAATTCAAAATCCACTCCGATGATGCGGCGTGGTCCATCTGGTCCAAGGTCACTTTGCAACGCCTGTGGACTTTTTTGGGCAAACAGGGTATCTATTCTATTGAACTTTATAAAATGTGGACATACTCATACTTTGATACCACGTCCTTTTTTATTTTGCTGTTGCTTTTGTGCAAAGTGTATACTCAATGAAGAGATAAGGGCGAAGCATTTTCTATTTGGAAAAAAATAATGATTGTTTAGTATCTATTGTTATATATTCCATTTACTCAATGAAGCCCAGTGGTTGCAAGCTTGCATGTTCAAGACTTTGAGCATGCCAGTGTCAGGGAAATAAAATTTTATGAGCTTATAATCAATTTTGCTTCCAAAAGCAATGAGATTGTCTGGTGACTACCTGGAAAGCTCACGAGTCAAGATTCAGTGAAGAAAACAAGCCCTTTGATAATAGGCTTTAAAATAAGCTTGTGTTAAAGGCCATGCCACGTTTTAATGTATTTGTAAGGTGGGTGGGAACACTTACATTTGTTAGTCGTATCAACTCTTGAGTTTGGGATTTGTCTGGATCTTCTAGGGTAAACAGCTGGTTTCTGTCAATTCATGGAAGTGGTCACTTTTATGAATTGATGAGGTTTTTTTATTTTTTATTGTTTTTGGTGGGATTTATGCTTAAAAATTAGGTCTACTGAGATTTTTTTGGTTTCTCATGGACTTTGAATTCTAGCCATTGCAATGAAACATGGTAAAGTTTTTGGATAAGGGCATCCTGTTGGGTGATTGGGATAGTGTTTAGAATGCGTGAAGCTAGGTTAGTGGGATAAGAAGTGTGGTCTATGATAGCATGTATAACTAAGAGGTGGTCTAGGGCTAGATTAATATCTAGAAATAAAATTCACAGTATCTGTAGCAAGTTTTGTCAATTTAGAGTTTGGATGCACATTTTGTTATGACAGGAGGATAGAGCACTATGGAAATGCATCACTGGGTGAGATCATCAGTGATACCATATAATGCCCCTCGGCATCCTTGTGTTGATATGCATTATTTTGTAATTAGACTCCTGATTCAATGGTATTTGGCATTTTTGCTTTACTGTTTTAAACCATCTGATTTTAACTGCTGCTTTTTGTGAAGAAGTCTGTTCTTGTTTGCTGCAATTTAAACTCTATCTGCATGTAACAATTCACTGGAAATATGTCTTAGCTGTCATGCTCTCTCAAATAATGTTCACCTCGCCAAAGTCCAATCCTAAACTTGGTTTCATTCCAATTGACTGATGCATCCGTTAGAATTTGACCTTAAATAAACTGAACATTATGCAACCCGCCAACAGACATGGAATTCTGTATTTGACTAATAAAACTCTGCAGGGAACTTTGAGAGACCTCTCCAAGAAAATGGATCATTCTGTGACTCTGATTGAGCAGGTATTCTCCTTGGCTGCATAAAAGTGTACAAGTATCTTAATGCAATGTAAATGTGGTACTATTGTTCTTTCTTAATTTCATATAGGGTGAAGCTGAAGCCAATGATTCGGACTCTGGAACTGCCATTGATACAGACAATAATCTTGTTACCTACGCAAATGGTGGTGATGGTGATACAGCCTTAATAACAGAGCATTGACTGTGTTTCCACGTTGCATTTAAAGAATGGCTACAGCAGTCGGCATCAATTAAAGTTTTTAAGGTTTTCTATTAATTAATTCCTGCTTGTCCTGTGGAATGTACAGATGTTATAGTGCCATCATCATATATGAAGCTATCTCGTCCTTACCTTAGGAGTGCATGAGATTTACCTCTATAGGATTCAACTCTGGATGTATCACATAAAAGTTTCGATGATCTATCTTGGTAGTTATGTAGTGCTAAATGCTTTAATTAATATGCAAATAACTTCACGGAATCTTATGCAAGGGCCTTTCCCTTTTCATGAAATGAAGACACTCAAGGAAAGAATAAACGAAGGTTTTGTTCAATATCCGAGCCTTTTGTATATCTTCGGAAGGTGGATCTTTGTCACCTTAAAAAACAATGTCAGCTTCACCAAAAAGCTAGCCACTTCCCCTGCCATCTCTAAGGCTATGGTCGATATTTATATTATTTTTAAAAATTTTCTATTTGAGAGTTTTTACTTTTATTTACTATTGAAATACATTAGGTTTTTATTTATCTATTTAAAGTTCAACCAATTAATTATTTTTTGAGAATATTTCAATTGATGTACACCTTACCTTCATTTGTTAATTTAAAACCAATTTTGTTTAGTATATTCAATTTAAAAATTAAAAATAAAATTAGTATGCATTAAAAAAAGATCAAGATTATTCCAATTTCTTCAAGTTAAAAAGCTAGCAATAGAAGTATAAATCTAGAATAAGGTTTATTGGGAAACTCCATCACTATTTAATAGTTTTTTTATCCTATATAAAGAGTAAATAAGTGGAAACATCAAATATTAATTAAAAAAACTTATTAATAAACCATTTAAAGTTGAGATATTTAAATAAAAACTAAAGCATACATACTAATATATATTAAAGTGTAAGTTTTATATTGGTAATGGCTTAAAGTGATTTTTTAAAAGAAATATAAGTTAAAATCATATGTAAATATTTCATTAATTTTTTATTAAAATAAAAATCTTAAGTCGATTTTGTAACAAATTTTCAATTGAAGTTAAAATGCATTGCTAAGCACATTACTTTAGTCAAAAGTTACAAAAATAACTAACATAAATCAAACTCAAAAGTTATAAGAAACATAAAACTTAATGATGCGAACCTCGTGATCACATGGTCACGCAACCCACAACCAAGAATGAGATCTGATCCCGGAAAATCAAAATAGGTCTGATAAGTGTGTGACACAATGGAAACCTGCCCCAAGGCACCAACACTATTGGAATGAGTAGAATGACGCCACGAAGAGAGTTAATCTTCGATAAGTCAGATTCAGTTCGTTCAAGAAATAAAGAATACAAGAATCACTCACACATAAACTGAAAAGTTCAGAATTAAAATTAATCAATGGCCGCCGAAATTTAGCTAACATGAGTTTAAATAGTCTTTTAAAAACTAACCCTAATGGACCCCTTATATGGACTTAAATGAGGTCCACTCAAAACTGACCCAAAATCCTAAATTGAAAAAGCCCATGACTTAATCCAGGCAAGCCTTGGATCCTAGCTGAAAACAAAGTCTTAATTAAACCTAAGCAAGCCTTGGGTTGTAGCTAACTAACTTAAATAAAGCCCATAAGGTTTATTTATTCTCTTCCATTGATGCGAACCTCGTGATCACGTGGTCACGCAACCCACAACCAAGAATGAGATCTGATCCCGGAAAGCCAAAATAGGTCTGATAGGAGTGTGACACAATGGAAACCTGCCCCAAGGTACCAGCACTATTGGAATGAATAGAATGACGCCACAAAACCAGTTAATCTTCGATAAGTCGGATTCAGTTTTTTCAAGAACTAAAGAATGCAAGAATCACTCTCACACATAAACTGAAAAGTTCAGAATTCAAAATTAATCAATGGCTGCAGAAATTAGGGTTACATGAGTTTAAATAGCTCTTAAAAAGTAACCCTAATAGACCTTTTATGTGGACTTAAAAGAGGTCCACTCAAAACTGACCCAAAATCCTAAATTGAAAAGCCCATGACTTAATCCAAGCAAGCCTTGGATCCTAGCTGAAAACAAAGTCTTAATTAAGCCCAAACAAGCCTTGGGTTGTAGCTAACTAACTTAAATAAAGCCCATAAGGTTTATTTATTCTCTTCCATCCAGCCATCAATCCCATGTTTTCAAGTTGTAGTAGGATTCTTTTGGCTCTTTTTGTTGTCCTCACTTCATGGCCCAAATAAGGTTGTATTGGACCCCTCCTGCGCATGGATAAGATGTACTAAGGTCTCCTCTTGATACTCCAATGATCCTTGCAATTCTGACCTGGTTGAAACCTTCAAAACCAATGCATTCATTGCCTATTTCAATGCCTTTGTCCTAGACTGCATCATTGGACCATTTGGAACATGTAATGGGTCCTTGCTGGTGTTTTTGGGCTGGTCCGCATCATCCCCTCTCTCCTCGAAAGGATTCGATCTCGAATCAATATTTGTGTCAAACAATGTAAGATCATCAACATTAAAGGTATCACTAACATTATACTCACTTGAAAGATCAATTTTGTATGCGTTGTCATTTATTCTCTCCAAAACCTGAAATGGACCATCACCACGAGGCTGTAATTTTGATTTCCTTTGGTTAGGAAATCGTTCCTTCCGCATGCGCACCCAAACCCAATCACTGGGTTGGAAAACAACCAGTTTACATCCCTTATTTTCTTTAGAAGCGTAAAGTCTATTCTTTTTCTCTATTTGCAGTCGAACTCCTTCATGGAGTTGTCTCACCATCTTTGCCTTCTGTTCACCATCTAAACTTACCCTTTCTTCACAAGGTAAAGGAATTAAGTCCATAGGAGTTAGTGGATTAAAACCATAAGCAATTTCAAAAGGAGAAAAACTCAGTGGTCGAATGCACAATTCTATTATAAGCAAACTCAACAAAAGGCAAACATTCTTCCCAACTTTTCAAATTCTTTTGTATTACAACACGCAAAAGTTGAGATAATATTCTGTTGACTACCTTAGTTTGCCCATCTATTTGAGAATGGCATGTTGTTGAAAATAAAAGTTTGGTTCCCAACTTTCCCCATAAGGTCTTCCAAAAGTAACTAAGGAACTTAACATCATGATCTGACATAATACTCTTAGGAATGCCATGCAAACGTACAATCTCCCTAAAGAACAAGTCAGCGATATGAGATGCATAATCTGTTTTATGGCATGCAATGAAATGCGCCATTTTAGAAAACCTATCAACCACAACAAAAATAGAGTCTCTACCTTTCTTTGACCTAGGTAAACCTAAAACAAAGTCCATAGATATATCTACCCAATGTTCAATAGGTACAGGTAATGGTGTATAGAGACCATGTGGTTGTACTCTAGATTTTGCCTTTCGACAAACGATGCACTGTTCACAAATTCGTTGCACATCTCTTTTCATCTTTGGCCAATAGAAATGCTCATGCAATATATCCAAGGTTTTCGCAACCCTAAAGTGACCCATTAAACCACCCCCATGTGCTTCACGAACAAGTAATTCACGCTAAGAACTAGAAGGAACACACATTCTATTCTCTTTGAACAAATAACCATCCATCAAATAAAACTTACCGAAAGCCGAATTTTCACATGCATTATAAATCTCAGCAAAGTTAGAATCATTACCATACAATTCCTTCACATATTCAAAGCCTAGCAATCTAGTATTCATGGTGTGTAAAAGAACATACCTGCGCGAAAGTGCATCGGCTACGATGTTCTCTTTGCCTTGCTTATACTTGATCACGTAAGGAAAAGTTTCAATGAATTCAACCCATTTTGCATGTCTCCTATTCAACTTTTCTTGTCCTTTCAGATGTTTCAAGGACTCATGATCTGAATGGATTACATACTCTTTTGGCCACAAGTAATGCTGCCATGTTTCAAGTGCTCTTACCAAGGCATAGAGTTCTTTGTCGTAAGTAGGATAGTTCAAGGTCGCTCCACTTAACTTCTCACTGAAATACGTAATAGGTCTCCGATCCTGCATCAAAACATCACCTATTCCCATTCCAGACGCATCACACTCTATTTCAAATGCTTTTGTAAAGTCAGGTAAAGACAAAATAGGTGCAGAACATAATTTGTCTTTCAAAAGAACAAAAGCCAATTCTTGTTCCTCCACCCCATTTAAACCCAACTGACTTTTTAACAACTTCATTCAAGGGTGCAGCTATTGTACTAAAATCTTTCACAAAACGCCTGTAAAAACTAGCTAACCCATGAAAAGTCCTTACCTCACTTACCGATTTGGGTGTAGGCCACTCCCAGATGGCCTTAATTTTCTCCTCGTCCATCTCGATACCCTGTGCAGTTACAACATAGCCAAGAAACACAATTTTTTCCAAGCAGAGGCACACTTTTTAAGATTAGCATACAATTTCTCACTACGCAACACACTAAGTACATTACGCAAATGATCAAAATGCTCTGTTAAGTTGCTATAGATCAAAATGTCATCAAAATACACAACCACAAACTTACTTATGAATGCACGCAACACATGATTCATTAAACCCATAAATGTACTTGGTGCATTTGTAAGTCCAAACGGCATTACTAACCATTCATATAAACCATACTTAGTCTTAAATGCAGTTTTCCACTCATCACCCTCTTTCATCCTTATCTGATGGTACCCACTTTTCAAGTCAATTTTGGAGAAAATGCAAGATCCATGTAACTCATCTAACATGTCATCAAGCCTAGGAATAGGGTTTCTATACTTTACCATTATGTTGTTGATGACTCGGCAATCAACACACATCCTCCATGTTCCATCCTTCTTAGGCACAAGTAGCATGGGTACGACACAGGGGCTCATACTCTCACGAATGTAGCCCTTTTCCATCAGCTCATCAACTTGCCTTTGGAGCTCTTTCGTCTCCTCGGGATTGCTTCTATATGCTGGCTGGTTAGGAATTGAAGCTCTGGGTACAAAATTAATGTGATGCTCTATCCCTTGCAATGGTGGTAATCCTCTTGGAGTATCGTCGAGGAACACATCATCAAACTCCTGCAACAAAGAAATAACAGCACTAGGCACAATATGATCAAGATCATTAGTATTAAAGTAAGCCTCCTTGTACACAAGTAAAATCATTGGCTTGTTAGTGAAATATGCAGATCTGACCTCACCCTCTCTAGCATAAAAATTAGGTTGTTTCTCTAGTTTTTCCACACAATTTTCATCACTCTTCCTTACTTTCTTCTCTCCTCTTGTCTTACCTCCACTCTCGGTCAGAGTTGGGTGTTTTTGAGCAGTGGTCGAATGGTCTGATTTGTTGGGAGTGGTGACCAAATATTTGTTTGTGTTTGGATGGGTGGCGAATGAATTGTAAAGGTTTGGGTTCTGGCCGAATCTGATGGTTTTCTCTCCCCATGTTCCTCACCTTGATTTTCTATCCCCCATCGCCTCATGCTCCTTTTTTAGCTTTATTTGATCATCATACACCTGTTTGCGTGTAAGAGGTACAAGAGTAATGGTTTTACCATCTTTTACAATGGTATACCTATTTTTAACCCCATCATGAACTGTCTTCCTATCATATTGCCATGGCCTCCCCAACAAGATGTGACTTGTTTGCATCGGTACCACATCGCACAGAACTTCATCAACATATTTCCCAATCAAAAATGGGACCATGACTTGCTTCGTCACTTTCACTTCACCACTATCATTCAGCCATTGCAATCTATATGGTTTCGCATGCTTAACAGTACTCAAATTCAGTTTACTAACAAGGGTGGTACTGCAAACATTAACACAGCTTCCACTATCAATAATTAAACCACACACCTTGCTTTGTACGTAGCAGCGCGTATGGAAGATATTCTCTCTTTGCTGATTAGAGTCATCTTCCTTGACCTGAACCTGAAGTGTGCGCCTTATAACCAAGGACTCTGCAACTGGTAATGCTAAGTCATCCCCATCACAATCCTCTAATGGTGGCATGCCTTCGCAATCAGATCTGTCACTTTCCGATTTCATATTACCATCATCTCTAATCATCATTATTCTCTTGTTTGGACATTCCGAAGCATAATGTCCGTTCCCTTGACACGTGAAACATTTAACATCACGAGTACGTTTAGGCTGAGTTTCAGATTTACCTTTGGCACCGGTAGGGACATCAACTTTAGCCGTTGATGGTTCAGTTTTAGAAGGAACAAAGGATCGTGGCTGGACAATACCCTCTCTCTTCAGATTCGTCTTCCAAGATGATGAAGAACTCGAATTAAACCCTGGCCGAACATGTCCCTTCCTATGTTGTCTTTCCACCTTCATAGCCATGTGAGTCATGTCCTCTAGCTCCACATAGTGCTGTAGCTCTACCACATTGGCAATGTCCCGATTCAACCCATTAAGAAATCTAGCCATGGTGGCTTCTCTATCCTCAACAACATTGGCCCGAATCATTGCTATCTCCATCTCTTTATGATATTCATCTACTGTCTTATAGCCTTGATTTAGACCTTGGAGCTTTAGGTATAAGTCTCTGTAATAGTGGTTTGGCACAAATTATCTCCTCATTAAAACTTTCATCTCACCCCAAGTCTGAATGGGTCGCTCCCCATTCCTCTTACTGATTACAATCTGATCCTACCAAATCATTGCAAACTCTGTAAACTCAATCATCACCAATTTCACTTTTTTTGTTCAGAATAGCTATGACAATGAAAAATCCAATCTACCTTTTTGCTCCCACTCCAAGTAAGCCTCAGGATCATTTTTACCTTGAAAGTTCAGAATTTTCAATTTAATGGTGTCCCATCCATATCTTCATAATTCTGCATGCCATGGAAAGTCACATTCCTCCTAGCTCTATTCGGTCCAGACCTGATTCCTAGGCCAACAGATGCAAAATCATAGTCATCTTCATCTACATCTGTGTTTTCATCAACATACTCTTCAAAATCAGATCTGTTATTCCGTACAGCAGTACGAACCGTATTTCCTCGGCGATCAGCCCCACTATTCTGTTGCTTTATCGAATTCACCTCATATTTCAGATCTTTGTATGTCCTGGACAACAGCTCAAGTTGCTGACCCATGCCTCGTAATTGGAACGCTACGTCAGCGTTTTGTGTCACTGATTCGTTATTTTCAGACATCCTTTGAATCTGCAAAATTTGGTTAGTAGCAAAAAAATATATCCTCACAACTCTCGTGTATCACACAAAAAAATTCAAGTTTTTTCATTCTAATAAGCTCACTACGCCTTTTACCTCACAACTCTCGTGTATCACACAAAAAAATTCAAGGCTTTTCACTCTAATAAGCTCACTACGCCTTTTACCTCACAACTTGCTTTCTTTTGGTTCTTTCATAACTAAAATCAACAAATCAAAGTTAGTAGCATTCGCAGTGCACCCTAATTATGATTTTTAGACTCAAGAAGCAATAAAAATACTGAAAACAAAGCAAAACAAAACTACGATTACGATTTTGCGAGTAGCAATGCAAATTCGTACGAATTGTGGACAATACGAAGACACGAAATAAACAGAAGCAAATACTAGAGAAAACAATTACTTGACTCCTAGATAACTGAAAATAGAACAAAAATAGAGAATTGGACAAAACTAAACAGTAAGGATCAAGTTTTGAGACTTGAGCAAAATCTAACCTCTTACACAATTTTTACGTAACAGAATTGAAACCCAGACCAAACGACTTTGAAATGACCTCAAAATCAATATTTAGTATTTTAGTACAAAAAAAAACAACACTCAATTTCTAGGTCGGTCTCGTACTTCTAGGTGTGTGATCAATTTGCGGCAAAAATAAACCTCTAATTGAAACCTCTAGTATACGATATCGAAATAGGCCCCAATTTAATATATCATGTGATATCAACCCCAAGACATAGAATGTAAAGTTTCAATTGATTCTAAAGTGTTTTTATATGGGTTCACTAAGGTAGTGTTTTTGCGGCAGAAATGAATATCGAAATAACCCCTCAAGAAATCAATATCAGAATAAGCCCAAATTTGACATATGATACTATCTTAACCCCAATAGACGTAATATGAAATTTTAACTGATTCTGATGTGGTTTGCTTATGTTTCCCCAGAGTAGTATTTTCTGCGGCAAGATTTCAATGATTCTTCAAATTTCAACTAATGCCTCTATCTCTCTTTCTTTTCTTTTCTTTTCTTTTTATGTTTTTTTTAATATACTGAAATGAAGAGATAGAAAACGATGAAATATAACCTTTTTTTTATAAGATGACGCTGACACGAAGAACAAGGAGATGAACACAAACACTGGAAAACTTCAAGGAACACTAAAAAAAGCACGAAAATAACATAATGATATGACCTAGTTTCGAAGCCTAGCTCTGATAGCACCTGATGCGAACCTTGTGATCACGTGGTCACGCAACCCACAACCAAGAATGAGATCTGATCCCGGAAAGCCGAAATAGGTCTGATAGAAGTGTGACACAATGAAAACCTACCCCAAGGTACCGACACTATTGGAATGAGTAGAATGATGCCACGAAGCCAGTTAATCTTTGATAAGTCGGATTCAGTTCTTTCAAGAACTAAAGAATGCAAGAATCACTCTCACACATAAACTGAAAAGTTCAGAATTCAAAATTAATCAATGGCTGCCGAAATTAGGGTTACATGAGTTTAAATAGTTCTTAAAAAGTAACCCTAATGGACCTCTTATGTGGACTTAAAAGAGGTCCACTCAAAACTGATCCCAAATCCTAAATTGAAAAGCCCATGACTTAATCCAAGCAAGCCTTGGATCCTAGCTGAAAACAAAGTCTTAATTAAGCCCAAACAAGCCTTGGGCTATAGCTAACTAACTTAAATAAAGCCCATAAGGTTTATTTATTCTCTTCCATCCAACCCATCAATCTCATGTTTCCAAGTTGTAGTAGGATTCTTTTGGCCCTTTTTGTTGTCCTCACTTCATGGCCCAAATAAGGTTGTATTGGACCCCTCCTACGCATGGATAAGATGTACTAAGGTCTCCTCTTGATACTCCAATGGTCCTTGCAATTCTGACATGGTTGAAACCTTCAAAACCAATGCATTCTTGCCTCTTTCAATGCCTTTGTTCTAGACTGCATCATTGGACCATTTGGAACATGTAATGGGTCCTTGCTGGTGTTTTTGGGCTAGTCCGCATCATCCATCCAGCCCATCAATCCCATGTTTGCAAGTTGTAGTTGGATTCTTTTGGCTCCTTTGTTGTCCTCACTTCATGGCCCAAATAAAGCCAGGCTGGACACCTCCTACACATAGATACTTCAATGGTCCTTGCAATTATGACTTGGGTGAAACCTTCAAAACAACGAATCAAGCCCCTAAACATGTAACCCTTGCTGGTGTTTCTAGGCCAGTTCGCATCATCCCCTCTCTCTTCGAAAGGATTCGACCTCGAATCAAAATCGTTATGTTGTTGTTGGCTCAACATTCAACACACATCCTTCATGTTCCATCCTTCTTAGGCATGAGGAGCACGGGTACAACACACGGGCTTATACTCTCATGAAAATATCCCTTATCTATTAGCTCATAAACTTGCCTTTGAAGCTCCATCGTTTCCTCTAGATTACTTCTATAGGCTGGTCAATTAGGAATTGAAGCTCCGAGTACGAAATCAATCTGATGCTCAATCCCCCGCAATGGTGGTATTCCGCTTGAAGAATCGTCGGGGAACACATCATCAAACTCCTGCAACAAAGAAATAGCAACACAAGGCACAATATGATCAAAATCATTAGTATTAAAGTAAGTCTCCTTGTACACAAGTAAAATCATTGGCTTGTTAGTGAAATATGCAGATCTGACCTCACCCTCTCTAGCATAAAAACTAGGTTGTTTCTTTAGTTTTTCCACCCAATTCTCATCACTCTTCCTAACTTTCTTCTCTCTTCTTGTTTGTATAATATAACAATAGAGACAGCATAGCATAATGGTTGGATTGCTTTTATGAGCTTGGGAGACCCAAGTTCGATTCCTTGCAACCCCAAAATACTCCCCTTTTTAAAAAACAAAAATATTGTATGGGCGGGTCAACCCATTTTATTCGATTGGTCTGTATCAAGTTGGACCAAATTGCTCCTTAATGACTCGTTTTTGACCCGATTCCTTATGGGCTTGAAAAACCCTACCCGGATTTTTAACCCAACCGGTTTCACCCAAAAAACTTGCGTGGCCGCTGCCCATCTTTGTCACGGCGACCCAGTGGGTCGTCGTGACTCTTCAAGTATCCAGCGATCCTTCACAGGTCACTGATACTATCACAGATTGGGAGAGGCCACTGACCGCTCCTACTGTCAACTAGGGAGAGGCCACTAGCCTCTCCCGTGTGGCAAAGCGACCCTTGAAGGGTCGTCACTGTTCTCACTGGCAACCCATAAGGGTCGCTTGTGACTGCACGGGGAGAGGGTAGTGACCTCTCCCTATGTGGAAGACGACCCTTGAAGGGTCGTCATTGCCCTCACTAGCGACCCTTATGGGTCGCCAGTTACAGGACGAGGAGAGGCCAGTGGCCTCTCCTTTTGTCAACTTTAATTTTCAATTTTATTTAGTTACACCTGTTATCATTAATAACAGGGCATAAAGAACAATTTGGTTACACACGTTGTCATTTACAACAGTTTAAATAAAATAACAACGCGTACTTCATAAATTAAAAAATCAAAATAAATAATTCAATATATGAGAATCACTAATGAATATACTGAGCAAAATAGCATAAAAGCAAGCTCTGATACCACATGTTATACATACTTTATATAATCGAATGCTAAATACATATAACAACGAAAATTTAGATTATAAATATCTTTAGCCATTGTTGCTCAAGTACTGAAATTAAATGAATTCCCAATTGTAGCAGCAGCAAAGCTTTTCCCAAAGCAGCAACAACAATACAAACTAATAAATGTTTTACGAGAGGAGCCTTCTGATCTATGCCTAACAGTAGTCAAGATGGAGTACACAAGCTATTATTTATAGGTAGATCAGGGACCCCACTCATTAATTTATTTTCCAATTTTCTTCTTCTATCAAGGAGATAATTAGCCATGATAAATTAATTGATCCTCATGATCAAACCCCATGACCTATCTCCATGGTCATAGGTTTGCATGATCAAGAACATGGGTGTGTCATGAGGGGCACAAAGGTAATTTCCAACAGAGGAAGGTTAACATTTAACCCCCAAGAGGAGATTAAATATTAAATTAACTAGGGAGTGGAGAGAAAAGGATTGTTTAAGAGAAATAGAATTTGAATTTCATCCCTTTTGTTTTTCCTTTTCTCTCAAATTTTAAATCACAAATATATGTAATTCAATGTGTTTTTTTTTGTAATTTTATTTAATTTGAAATTTCATTTTCTTAACTTGATTCTCTATCACTCGTGATTATTTTTTATTTCTACCAAACATCGTTTGATACTTCATCCCTTACATCTTTTGTTACCCATTTAACCTTTTTATCTTAGTTCTTTAATACTTTTCACTCCTTATCAAACGTAACCTAAATATATAAAATATGAAGTATTTCCTCCCTTTCGTTCCTTTAACCAAAAAAAATTAAAAAACAAAACAAAACCTCATCTTTCTTGTGTTATTCCTACTCTAGAGGTTTATGTGACTTACAAAATAAATCTTGTTGTGTTTAGTTTTTCTTATAAAAAAAAAAACAATATTCTGCTTTTCAATTTTTTTATTTCAAGAGAATTGTGTATGAAAAAAAAAAACATGCTTTCTGAACACAAAGGATTTAAAATAGAGAACAAGGGTTTTATTTGAAAAAAGAATTGTACATAAGAAATAAGGTGATAAAAACAACGCTCTTGTTTTTAGTAAGGAAGTACTTGAAAAAACAACTTTTAGATGTTTTTCAATTTTCTAAACAATTATAAGAAGAAAATCACGTGCTTCTAAAAAATTATCCATTTTCAAATGCCATTTCCATAATTTTCCATTTTCTAAAAAAACTAAAACATCTTCCACCAGCAAAATAAAATATTTTCATAAGCTAACTTTTTTTCTCAAAAAAAAAGAGTTTAATCGGTGCTTTTATTTTATATGTTTTGATTAATTCTTAGTTCTAACTTCTAACACTTCTTGAAATCCTAGATTTGTAGGAATGTTGAATTTGGATAACAAACAATCTCAATTTGAAATGAATGTTTTCTTTATGGATTAGTAGTAATTATCATATATAAATAAAATAATTTAGAAAGAGTGATTAACTAAACCCTAAAATAATTTGTACATGAAGATTGAGATATTTAGTTTGCTAGTCATGTTTGCACATGCTTCTTGCATGATTCATGTCACTTTCTTTTACCAAGATGAATTGAGTTCTAATATATAATAAAATATTTAGAAATATATATTATGTATCAATAAATATTTTCTAATTCACATTAAAATAATGATCGATAAATTATCCGTGCATGGTAATGAGACTTAATGCCATTCATTTCATGTTATTTAGCATTTCTGATCAAAGTTCTTAAAAATATTTTATTGTTTATAAAAAAAAATGATGGACATTCTACTTCGCCAATGAAGACTATGGCTTCCGATCACAAAGTGGAATTCTTATGGTTCTGTTAATAGCAAAGCTAAGCACTTAAGCAATAATTTCATTGTAATTGTTTTCATTATTATTTCCGTGAGGCACTAAGAGTACTCCACCATACATCTTTGTTAGTTGTTAAAATCTATTTCTATTTGTTAATGATTGAAAATCAATTCAAAATATTGACTTTGATAGTTGAATTTGAATAATTCGTTTTAATTTTTTTTATATTCTTGTATTTTATTTATTTATTGTATATATTTAGTAACACTCCCCTTCACTCGCGGCCAATCTTTTAAGGTTGTCAAATGGATTGAATTTTAGGATTTTCACAAAATCAAGAATATTAATATATTTTATAACCTATTAGATTTAATAATTGTTATTCAAACTTCATAACTTTATGATAGATGATCTATTTTTCAGTTTGTATTGTTCTACTTATTTCATGCGAAATATATATAGATATAAACACTTGCTTTGTGAACTTAACATTTTTTCCATGGTACCTGTGGAAAAAGTTTTGATGTTTTATTAGAAAATTGGAGTATCTTTCTAACATTTGCGAACCAAAAGCCATGAAATATATCATGGCTTTGAAAAGATAGATCAACTTTGACCTTATGTCCATTGATTAGTACAATGTGCTTTTAATTTTTATTTCCTTATAAAAGCAACATTTACTAGAATTTACTCCTTCCTAATTGAAGTTTTGCATGCCAGGAGACCACAAACATACTCACACCATGTGATTTCAACAAAATTATAGTTTTATAACGGGTTTTTTTATTTCTTAATCACAGACAAAAAATGATAAGATACAAACATTGTCAAACTCAAACTTTGACATAAAGTTCATATTGTCTAGTTATACACTATTAAATATATCCTCATATTCAATTGTTGGATTGATCTGAAACTTTATCAAAATAATCTAAAAGTATGTTCTTATGTTGTGTGAAATTTCATATCAATTGAAGTTCAGGAAAGCCTTGCAATATAGGTCATAACAAGTTGTATGAACTTTGTTATTCACTTTTTTTGGGCAACAAAGAGTTTATTTGGAGTTGTATGTTGGGTTTTATTTGGTTCATATTAATGAATATGGTTTAGGTCACATGGAGTCCAAAGTTGGCTTGAGTTAATTAAGATATTGAGATCAAATCAAATTACTAGTTTATTTAGGACCTCTTATGGATGACAAATTTGATACTATCATATTTAGGACTTCATATTTTTATAATTTTGTTATTAGTTTTTTTGTTATTATTGCTTATTTGGGTTAACTTTCTAAGTGGGATCAAATTAGCTCACATATGAGAATTCATTAGGGTTATTTGAAACATTATATAAGTTTGCATGTTGCAAAGCTAACAACCATGGATTTATGAAATAAACTTGTATTTTGCGTCATGTAACATGTTTTATTTGTTGGGACAAATATAAAATCTGACTTATCAAGGTATAATTGACCTTGTGGGGTCATGCAATTCAATCCCAATAGTGTTGGTGTCTTGAGACAGTTTTATATTGTGTCACACTTCTTAAATTTGATTTACAGTTTTTTACGGGAAGTATTATCTTCGTTGGTGCTTGACCACATCATCAAAAGGTCCGTATCAAGAAAACTTAGATATTGTTTTAATACATTTAAATTTGATTTTAAAATTATGATGGATTTTTTTAGAAAATAATGCTTGCAATTGAAAATCATGTTTTTGTTTGAAACAATCAAGAAATGTACTAATAAAAATATTTGAGTTTAGATAGAAGAAATAAATTTTTCCTACTTGTTTTAAATGGTTGTAATTAAAAAAACATCTAATTTTATTGTTGTTGCCTTTTATTAAACAAATATGTGCTCCTAATAAAAAAAAGTTAAGACATTTTTAAAAATATTATGATTTTTTTATGATGATATTGTTAATTACTTTATGGATGCTTATTTATCAACCCCATATGAAAACTTATGATAATTTTTTCAATATTAAATGAAAATAAAATATTCTGTCTTGATTTTTTCATTATAATTGTTTTCTATAAAGTTCTCAAATTTATTTTCTTTCATTTTTTATATAGACATACATAGATTATTGATTTATGATTTTTTGCTTAAAAAACAATACTCTTCATTTAAAAAAACATTTTGATCAAAAGTAGAAAACAAATATGTGAAAATGAAAATTTAGTTTTTTTTTATTAAAACAATGTTTTTTATTTAAAATGAATATAGTTTTTCCAAACACTTTTTATTGATGTAGTTTTATTTAACTAGCTATGTTGCTATAAAAAACAATTTATTTTTATCATAAAATAATTATATGTATGAAAAAAGACAATTTAGATAAAATAATATATATTTCTCCTCATTCATTTTATTTGTTGTTTATCTTGCAAACTTCTATTTTTATAATTGTTTAATTGATTAAAAAACATGTTCTAGAAAGCAAGATTATTGAAATTGCTCAACATGTGACCTAGATCAATAAAAAAAATGTTATTGTCTCGGTATTTTTTATTCAAAGAAATTAAATCCGCTTCTTTTTAATATGTTTTATTTTTACAAAAAAAAATAAAGTCAAGTTTTTACTAGGTTGATCTATTCGTAGATGCACCCGCTAACTTAGCAAGTTAGATTTTTCTTCGTATCAATTGATTCAAGGATACACCTTCCAAGTCAATTAAGACATATCCCATCTACTCTCACAAGATTTGCTTTAAGACTCAATTGAGTTCAATGATCGGTTTAACGAGTCACTATGATGACTCAGGATTTACGAAATTTAATAATATTGTTAAAAAGATTATTGCAGCAGTGCTCTAGGAACAAGCGACTAGCTAGTATGAGCTATAAATGTTTCACGAAAAAAGCTCTTTCAACACAAAAGCACTCTTTGAAAATCCTAACAATCTTTGTTCCACTTCTTTAACATAGTTCCATGGATTTTATTGACAAAAGTATCCAAAATCCCTAGTCCATACACTCACATATTTCTATTTCTTTCCAACATGGTCCTTGGTCAATGATGGAAATAGGTATAAGGTCAAAGATGTCATAGCATCCCAGCTTTGAGAAAGTTTATAATTCAAGTACATCCTTAAAATTAAGATTTATTTTTATGTAAGATTTGGGTTACTTTTGTTTTTCTTTGCCTTGAGTAAATAGATACTTGTATTTCTTTTTGCTAGATTTTCATTAGCTTAATGGTTCTCTAGCCTTATTTTTAAATCCACTCGACTATTTAAAAACATAGATATGCAAAAACATTCATTCGTCATTTATTTTTAAGCTTATACTAAGGTTTTTCATGTTGAGACACATCTCAAACTAAAAAATCTAATGTCGCTAGCTGGTGCCTTCAGTGAATGAGTTAAACCACAAAGTTTATGAACATTGGAGTACGTAAAAGTCTCAAAAGGAACTTAGGCACAAAAGCAAGGCCTACCCTCCTTATGTTATCTAAGATTGGAGGGTGCTCTCCACGACCGTAGAAAACTTTTTGAAAGGAAAAATAATTGCTCTTCTTAATTAAGGTGGTTGATTAACAACTACTGCATGCAACAAAATTGGCAATTGGATTTTGGTACAGTCCACTGCATCATTGCTAGCCTTGATGTTTATCATAGTATTTTGCTGAAGACCTTTGTAATCCTAATTGAAACATGTACATACCTTGTAGACCATCATTTTATGGTAACAGCTCACCAACCATTATCTCACTTCGAACCAATCCCAAAAAAATATCCTCCTCCAAGGGAACTACTGCTAAAAAACATAATTGAAACACATGCCTCGTAGACCTTTAAATGTTGTTCGAGACTCTTCATGACCTTCAAAGGGAACTGCTGTTAAAAATGGAGAGGATTCGTTTCAGTTGTCTATTTTAGTTCAAGAGGAAAAAAACTAACTCCCATGTTAGCCACACATCACATTCAACAAAAACCTCCAGATTTAATGAATTTTAGCTTATCATATGCTGTCTATAATTGATCTTTTAGGAAACAAGATTAGAAACTTAGCGATATACAGTTCTGAACCCTTCTCACCATGGTACACACCTCGGAAAACAATAATAAGGCAGAATAATTAATTAATACAACGACACAGACACTAGATTACATAAATTCTAAAAAGCACAGAACTACAACCTCGGAGAGACGATTTCATGTGAAAGAAAAGAATATCCCAGAAATGAAGTGTTTCTTGATTATTATTATTATTATTATTATTATTATTATTATTATTATTATTATTCTCAGAGAAATGAACTAAAGAATTCGTGTTAGAACATGTAAAGTTGGATTTGCTTATATAGTCTTTGAAGGAGGTAAGGCTTTTACCTATTTATCAGAGGTGCAAGAAACTATATGAAACTTACTGCAAGGGATCTTGATTCCTTCCTCACTATCTAATTACTGGATTTTTATAAGTCCATAAAATTAATTAGACGGGTATAAACTTATGTTTATATGCGAGGTTTCGAAGCCACTGCAAAAGTAACAAATATCCCTGTAAGACCATACAGTCCTAAAACAGGAGAAGAATCTCTCTCTCTCTCTCTCTCTCTCACACACACACACACACACACACACACAAACACAAACTATAATGGGTACTCAAAGAGCTTGCCAGTAGCGGAAAAAATGATGACAGCAACCTCAACATCACAAAGAACAGAAAGCTCTTCAACTTTCTTGAAAAGTCCTCGCCTCCTCTTTGAGAAGGTCACTTATCTTGCCCCACGTTCTCAATCTTCTTGATCTTGATCTTCTCTCTAGCCATTAATCTCTCCTTAAAAAAAAACAAAAAAACAAAACATTAACATTGTCCTTACGAGCAAGAACGAACATATGAAATGGCATGGAAACAAAGCTAAAAACAGTGGGGTTTTGCTAATTCAACGCGAGAACTTAGCAGAAACCCTAGCGAGAAGACCCAGTTCAGATCAAAGCTAAGATGCCCAAAAATAAAAAAGAAGCGCCAATCTTGGCTCATGAACATGCAAAGAACTGAAGTAAGAGACGTGGGTTGGCTTCACTTGCTTACCTTCTCAGGAGCTGGCTTGAGTTAGTCACAGTGGTTGATGCGAACCTCGTGATCACGTGGTCACGCAACCCATAACCAAGAATAAGATCTGATCCTGAAAAGTTAAAATAGGTCTAATAGGAGTGTGACACAATAGAAACCTGTCATAAGGCACCAACACTATTGGAATGAGTAGAATGACGTCACGAAACTAGTTAATCTTCGATAAGTCGGATTCAATTCGTTCAAGAATTAAAGAATGCAAGAATCACTCTCACACATAAACTAAAAAGTTCATAATTAAATTTCATCAATGACTACCAAAATTTAGTTAACATGAGTTTAAATAGTCATTTAAAAACTAACTCTAATGGACCTCTTATGTGGACTTAAAAGAGATCCACTCAAACCTGACCTAAAATCCTAAATTGAAAAAGCTCATGCCTTAATCCAAGCAAGCCTTGGATCCTAGCTGAAATCAAAGTCTTCATTAAGCCCAAACAAGCCTTGGGTTATAGCTAACAAAATTAAATAAAGCCCATAAGGCTTTTTTTATAGTCTTCCATCAAGCCCATTAATCCCATGTTTCCAAGTTGTAGTAGGATTTTTTGGTTCCTTTGTTGGGCTGGACCACTCCTGCACATAGATAAGATGTATTAGGGTCGCCTTTTGATACTTTAATGGTAATTGCAATTCTGAATTGGTTGACACCTTCAAAACCACGAATCAAGCCCCTAGAACATGTAATAAGTCTTTGTTGGTGTTTCTGGGCTGGTTCGCATCAATGGTTCTTTATAAACTCATTATTACTTCACAAACTTTCAAATGAGGTAATTGAATTCATCAAGTTTAATAATTTAATTTTTTATATCAACTTGGTACTAAATTTTTTTTGATATCATAATAACTATATAAAAAAAAATACTTTATGGTAATATACTTTTTTGTTGTATTGTAATCTACTTTTAAGTATCCAATAGTATAAAAGACAATTAAAATAATAGCTAGATCTTTTGAGTTTTCCTTTTAAAAAATTTATTAAAAAAATATATGGAAAAGTCAATTAAAATATCGACAAAAAATATAAAAGGCAGTATCCAATAAAGCAAGAAAATGTCCCATAAGAAACCGAAAATCTCTTCACCAAGTGCAAAAGGATAGAAAATATAGTTGGTAGAACCTATTCCATTTCAAACAGTCATGTTAGGCAAACAAATGAAAACAAGAGTTCGAAGAAGGCTACAACAAGAAAGGGGGACTTATGTTTCAATAATTGGTAACCAACACATGCATGTTGTATTGTCATAATACTAACATGACAAGAAAGGTATGATGAAAGCCAAAATAGTTCCAAGTTTTGGGAGCCGCTGAGATATAGATTCTCAGGTCAACAAAACTACAAAAAAGAATATGAATGATGAATCAACACTACTTCATTCGTCTAGAAAAACTCTGTAGAAAAAAAATATGGAGTTTTTCTAGAAAATGTTAAGATAGGCAAGTCACCTGATATTGATACCATTTTTAGAAGAAGAAAATATAGAGTTCCTCTAAACAACTGACGATGAACAAGTAATCCGATATTGAGATCATTTTTATAAAAAAAACATAGAGTTTTTCTAAGAATCTTAAGATGGGCAGGTCACCCAATATTAAGACCTTTTTTAGAAACAAACATGGAGTTTTTCTAAAATAAAAAAAGGATGGGCAGTCATTTGATATTGAGACTTTTTTTAGTAACAAAACATGGAGTTTTTTTTTTAATATCTTAAGATGGTTAGGTCACCTGATATTGAGACTATTTTTAGAAAACATGATGTTTTTCTAAAAAAATGAAAGATGGACAAGTAACACGATATTGGGACCATTTTTTTAAAAAAAAACTTGGATATATTTTGTGAAAAAAACTAAAGATGAGCAGGTCACATGATACTAAGATCTTATTTTTTTAGGAAAAAGTGTGGATTTTTGTAAAGAGCCAAAGATGTGTAGGTTACGTGATATTGAGGCCCCTTCTAAAATCCTCTTCAAATTCAAAATGGATAGGTCACCCAATAACAAGATCATTTTTTAAGAAAACACATGATTTTAGTATGGCGAAACAATTTATTTTTACAAAAACTTACTACGCGAAGCACTTGACAAATCTTGGCTTCTTAAGTTTTGCTAAGAGAGGGCCTTTGTTGTTACTAATTTTCATGTCCCACGTGCTGGAGATGATGTATATCCCTTTTGAATTGCATGCAAAATTTTAGCTCATGGTTACTGGATGATTGACAAAAGAATATAATAAAAATGAATTTTCAAACCCTGTCTTTGTTGCCTTGTACTTTTCTTATCCTCTTCCTCTACTGCCAAAATCATCAAGATTCTTAGATTGATTAGGAATCTTCATAATGCTAAAGTCATTCTTTCTGTAACTAGTCTTTGATTTTGTTTATCAAAACATTTTTTTTTCACTTTTGATCCCTTCATAAAAGTTGTAGTTATGCACGTATAAATGGATTTGGGTTTTTGAATCACCTAATTTTAATATCATAATCTCATGATATTCCTCCTTACATGTCTAGTGTAAAAGCATAAAATTCTATTTTGTTAGGTACTATTTATTTTCATTATAAGAACAACCCGTTGCCTACAAATTCTTTCCTTTTTCTCTATAATTTCCCGTTGGTCCCTATGATTCTCTCACTTGATTTTACAGCTGCAAATCATGTTTTTCTGTCCCTTAGAATCATTAAAATGCCAGCCAGAATATTTGTTTTCCTATTTCATTTTATCTAATTAAAGAAAAAAACCTAATTTTGCATCATAGATTAAATGCACTAAATCCTCCCTAAATAAAGTTATGTATATATATATATATATATATATATCTCCCTTGTTGACCATAAAAGGAGAAGAAAGAGGAGAGAAAAGAAAGACAAAAAAGAGGTGAAGAGGATGAGAGAGAGGTAGCCAACAAAAAACTAAAAAAAAACAGAGGAAGGACCTCCTTCTAATAAGCTTTTCTTCTTCCCCATAGCCTATCCCTCTTAGCCAACGAATTCTAGTAACACCTCTCTCGGTCAAACTTCTTATCTTTAGCCACCGCTAGCTTCCCCGATATTTGTCAATCCTTAGAAGCGGCGATCATCAATTGTGCAGGAGCTCAACATCATTGTCTCCAACTATTAGCTACCAAGTAAATTCTCATGCATTCCTCTTGAACAATAACTAAGGAGAAATACAGGAAACAACTCATGCATACCTCTTTGTTTAGCCCAACGGGGTCACTAGCTTGAGCAAGTGACCCGACTCTCTGTTTTTTATTTTAAAAAATATAAAGAGAGAATAGGTTTATGATTTTTTGGTATATTTATTTTAAAGTCTGCATTTTTATATATTGAAAAAAAAATACCAATCTCGTATTTAAAATATTATTTTTCGATGCAATGCAGCAAATATACTTATATACCAAAAAAGAAATGTTATCATGAATACATCTAATACCCTAACATATGTTGAACATTCCTTTTTTTTAAAAAAAATATTCCAAAGGGTGTTGGCCAATATTCAAAAAATAAAAAATTTTATTTTTGGAAAATTTATATATTATTCACCATTAATATTTGGGTAAAGAAATCCCAAAGGGTTTAATACCAAAATATTATTAGGGATAACTCACTATTATTCACTATCAATATTTGGGTAAAAAAACCCTAAGTGGTAAATATCCAAAATTCTTTTCTAGGAATAATAAGTCATTATTATTTATTTAATCACACATCTTTAAAAGAAGCCTTGATTATAATTGGGGATATTTTTATTTTTGACTACACGGTTTACAAATCATGAAAGTATAAAACCCTAAGGCAAAAATAGGCTTTTAAACGCTCTGAAATTCCTTAGATTTGTTCCTTTTCCTTACAATCTATGAGTTGTGAACACTTTGAAATACTAGAGAGAAATGAGCTTTTAAGCATATTGAATCTCCTTGATTTCTATCCTAGTTATCTCTTAATTCATAGGCTAAAAATTATTTAAATCAAATACAAATTTCAATAGATTTGCATCGATTCTCCTTAGTACTATATAGACATATCTAAAGGCATGATCCATTTGGCCAAGGGTACTTTTTTTAAGACTTTGAACCCAAGTCTATTCATCATAACAAACTTATCCTAAGACATTTGATTTGATAACATCAACACCATAGCAATCATAAGTGAAACCAAAAAACTAAGTAGCTTACCTTAGGTAGGGCGTACTAGGGGTGCTAACATCTTTCATTTACACAACTGATCCCTTGCTTTAGAATTTCTAAAAGACCAGTTAGGTTGTTTAGTGACCATAATACAATGTGGTGGATTGTTTTTTCAAAAAAAAAGTCCAACTTGAATCCTCGCTCCAAGAGAGGGTCATTGCGATGTTGCGCTCTCGCATAGGGTGCACCATAAATGACAAGATAAATGGAAATAAAAAAAAAGGAGTCCCCTAGGAAAGGCCATGACCAACCATTGAAGGGAGTAAATAGAAGGGAGAAATTGTGTTATTCTTGCAAAATAATTATTTTAATGTGTTTTTCTTATGTGTTGTATGTGTATTAAATAAATTGAACATGGAAAGAATGAGAAAATTCTTGTTTCCTCAAGGCCAAGTGTTCAACCAAAAGTGTATAAAAAAGAGTAATACTGAAACTTCTATTTTTCTTGTTAATGTGTGTAAATGTCTTGAAGTAATGAAGAATGCATGTAGGAATAGCAAAGCATGAGTTTAGGAGGATGTTGTTAAAACATTTAACAAAACTTACAATTATTCTCTATATTGATCCTATGAAGAGGGACTGATGCAAATAGGGTGACTTAATTTTAAAAGATATTTGGATGATGTTATTAGGTATGTGATGTGGTTAGAGAATTAAGATAAACTTAAAGGAAGTGGAACTGGGAGAGGGGAAAATGTAAACTATGCATAAGTTAACAAATTAGATAGATTCATCTCTTGATTTTCAAAGAGAATCCGAGTAGGAAAATGAGGGAACTAAGACCGGTTTCCTTCATAGAATTTGTAGTTCCATTTGTTTACTATCGAAAAAGATTGGTTCCCCTTAATTTGGAATTTTAGAATTTCAGTTATGGGTTACCAAACTAGACTATACAAGACAAACTTTGCACGGCAGAAGGTTTATCACATTAAATATAAATTTCATGTAAGTTGGGGGTAGAACTAGGTTTTTCTTTCCTTTTCGGAGATTTGTATCCCTTGTATTTATCTTTCCAACAAGACCACCCTCACTTAAAATGGAGTTATAAAACTTCAAATATACTAAAAACTCTAGGTAGAGGTCAGAATGCGACCTCTACTAGCAAATTCAAAAAAAGAATCACAAAACGATTAAATTAGACACGTTAAAGGAAAAGAAACTAGATATTTTTCAAAATGGAAATTTAAAATAATATTTTGATTGGATAAAGGATACAAATGTTGATATAAAATAAAAAAAGGAAAGAATAACTAATTAAAAAACTTATTTTTCTTGTCCGATGTTATTATTATGAATTGTATCCATAATTCATGAGTTGCCTATAATTGTAGAAGGGACTATGAGTGTGGTGCAACAAAAGCAATAGGGCTTCACGAGTAGAGCATCCATAACAGGTAGGTAATTTATATCTATATTTTCTAATATAATTTTTCATAATTTAATATGTGAATTATGCTTAATGTGATTAGTGGAAGTTTGAAAAGATATGATTCTTTAGTAAATATGCTTAACAATGTGTCTCAATGAAATCAACTTGTTCCTTCAAATGAGTTAATAAGCATTATGTTTTGGTGTATTTGATGAATTCCAATACTTAAAAGTCTTTTGGAGCCATGATATTCAATGCCAAGCACATTTCGATTGATTTCACAAGGTCATAGACTAGATCTTTCAATCACATTCATTTTTTTTTCAATTACAACCAATAGGCATTATTGATTGGAAATTTTTCATCAATGACATTTACCATATGGGTATTCTTATGGGGTAGATGGGTGGGATATTAAGGAAACTTATGAATTAGTTTTCCAAAGATGTCCTATATGGCCTAGATTTTGAAAGGGAGTAGTAGTTGCTGGATGAGGCGTTACTATAGTTTGATTAACCAATGCTTTCATTGACTTCGTTTGCAATGCTTGCCTAAATAGTCTAGTTAGTCTTTCCATATCACCTTTGAGCGTCTACATTTCTTTTTGTTACTCAACTTCTAAATATGCATGTTTTTTGTTCTCTATTAGCTTCTTTCTTATATTGTGTAATAAATACATTTAATAGGGGGGCTATAGTTTAGTTTTAACGTATGCATATACGTGAAAAATGTTTGTATGATGATGTATATGCATGAATTGAATTGATTCAAGACTTTCATTTTCAATCCTCGACAATATATTTCATTTTGGATGATTACTTTAAAAGAATATTTTACCAAGCTTTTATCATGGCTGAATTCTAAAAATAAAGGGAAAATAAGTCGTTGCTCTTTCATTATATATGATAAAAGAGTTCATATATTTTGATTACCCAAACTTCTCTACAAACATCAACAACCTATACATCATTACCTATAAAAGACATCACCTTTATTAGCTATATTTATAATAAAATGGTTGTTTCATGTAAATGCTTTTGGTATTTTATGGCATTGTTCCCAACATGGGTAGTTTGTTATTGTAGTCTCTCAACTTGATGAGTTGCTTGCATAATTTGCCTTGTCATCTAACTTATCTTATCATGAAACAAAATGTTATTAGTGATTAAAACACCATAACTAAAAGTCAAAGCCTTATTGTTCATTTCGAGCATTCTTCTATGTTTTCCAATTTACTTTAGTCATGACTTATTTTAGCTCTTTCTTTTCAATGTTGGGCTCTACCATCTTGGAGTTAATCTGGACTTAAAAATCAGCATGTAATCTTAACATTCATGATGCTCTTACTTAGATCTACTCAGGTCTTCTTTTAATTTAAGGCATTGATCTTTAAACTCCACCACTTCTTCCTTTTAATCTCTAAGTACCACTATGAGATGTTCTTTTACATACTACCTTTTATTTGTAATCTTTTATGTCAAATTTAACATCCTTCATAACATTAATTTCTTCCTCTGATTGTGTTATATGTTGAGCTTGAATTAGTTTTCCTTCTTCTACTTTTATTTTAGCTAGGTAGTTCTCTCTATATCATAGTCTAATTTCTTTATTAGTTTTCCTTCTTCTACATCTATTCTAGCCAGGTAGTTCTCTCTTTTTCATAGTCTAATTTCTTTATGAGGTTGTCCTTTTTCCTAAGAGTCCATCATTTCCTTAGTAGAAATCATCTTATTGTTAACTAATTTTATGATCTAGACCCCTTCTTTTTCCATCTGCAAGCACTTGTTGACTAGCTCATTATGTTTGGTTATTAAATCTTTAACTCATTTCAGACCCTTTTGGTTGCCTTTTCAGCAATATCATTTTTTTCCTGCTAGTTTCTATCCATCTTAAGATCCTTTGCTAAAGTTGTTCATCGTTTATCCTTCCTTTTTAGCTGCTAATTCAGAAAGTTTCTCATCTAATCCTTTTCTTCTAGTTGTTTATCCAAAAGTTGTTATCACCCCTTGCTATGCCAATGATTCATCCAGTGCTTTTCTAATTGCTTTCTCAATTCTTCCTTATTATCCACTCCTTTTGAATTGTTCCACCTCTTATACTGAACTTCTATGTTCTGATAGTCTAATTATTTTGGAAAGCTCTTTATTTCTTTAAATTCCATAATTTGGGATAAATAAGTGTTCAACCCTTCTTTCCCTTTCTCCTTTCACTAATAAAAGTCTTCCTTAATATTGCTTAATAAATTCCATCTCCTAGAGAGATGAATGATGCCTTAATAAGCCAATAATACACATTGAATTCCACTTAGTTGCCTCATTATAAGTGCAGAAACATAACTAATGTAACCAATTACACCAACTAGATGAATCTATATCTTACTACCACAACTCATTATACAAACTATGTCGTTCATTAACCAAAGGATTTTTTATTCGGCGCAAAATTCAGTTCATCGTATCTTTCGTAAATTCGAGGAAATGTTTTTTTATCATATTACATTTATGAGAAAAAGACCACCTCAACTTAAATTTTGGATGATGTTCCCTAGTCTCATTTTTCGGTTTAGGCTGATTCTTGGCTAGCCTCCGGCTCCCTCCTCCTTGTTACTGGTTCGGTGCTGATTGGGTTTCTTGGCTTACGGTGTGCAAGCTGTTTTGTGTGGTGTGCTGGCAGGTGGTTGAGTGTTTGCCTTTGGGTTTTTGGCTGTTTCCTTTTGGTTTGTAGTGTGGGCTGGTCAGTTTAGGGTGGCTGGTTTGTAAAGAGTCTTCGAATCCGGGTTGCTTTTGTGCTGGATTTTTCTTCTTGCTTCGGGTCAAGGGCTGTTTTGGTGTAAAGTCTTCTTTCTTTGCTGGCTGTCAGGTGCTGCCTTTTTGTGGCTGGTTGCGTGTTGACCTGGCTTCCTCTGTTCTCCTTCCTCTGATCGTGGGGTTGCGTGTGGGGGCGCTTCTTTGCTTCTGTGAGCTGGCCTCCTGTTCTGTCTCGTTTCTCAATTTCTAATGGGCATCTCTAGCGGGGAGTTTTATTTTGGAGAAGCAAATCTTTAAAATGACACTTTGAATAATATAAAAATTATATTTTTATTGATGTGTAATCCAGTGGTAAAAGTCATTTTGGAGAACCATTTATTTTTATATTATTTTAAATATAGTATAATTATTTTGTATGTAGTTTAATTATGCAATTAATTATATAATTAATAAGAGTAAGTTATATCAAGGTAGTCAAAATCGCGAGCCAACTCGCAAAATCGTACGATTTTGCGAGTTGGCTCCGAAAACCTGGTTGAACCGGTAGAAAAACTGAAACCCGGTCAAACTCGGTCAAACTCGTAGAAAAATCGTTCAAAATCGTAGAAAACTCGTAGAAAAATCGTAGAATAATAATAATAAAAAAAATAATAATAATTAGCATTTTATTATTATTTAAATTCATTTTTTAATTTAAATATAATTAAAAATAATAATTTTTGTACGGACATTTTACGATCTTTCTACGATTTTACGATTCGATCTTACGATCCGATTTTTCGGAGCCCTTTCCGATCCGTGTCAAAATCTCGATTTTGACTACCTTGAGTTATATAATTAAATAAATACTTTTAAAAAACCCTCCAACAATATAATTATTAATTTTATATATAATTTTTTACTCTCTTGTTAAGGTATTTTTAAATAAAAATAAAAACAAATATTTTTGATATAATTATATTATTTTCTAATATATATATATATATATATACACACACACACATCACACACGCGCAAGAAAAAGAAAAATAGCTCTCCTGCATGAGCTGCTACAAATAGCAGCTCATGCAAAGAGAGCTATTTTTAGCTCAGTAAAAAGCACTCCCACTGGAGTGCAAAAAGTGACACACACATGCTAAAAAATTAGTATTTTATTTATGCCTTTTCATGCCACTGCCGCTGCAGTTGCTCTAAGAACAAGTCCAATGGTAAGAGCCATTTTTAAGAGCCAAATCTGTAAATGGCTCTTTGAATAGTGTTTATATGATTTTTGTATTGATGTGTGCTCCAATAGTAAGAGCCATTTTGGAGAGTTATTTTTTTTAATATTATTTTAAATATAGTGCAATTATTTTGTATGTAGTTTAATTATGCAATTAATTATACAATTAATATGAGTAAGTTATATAATTAAATAATTGCTTTTGAAAAACTCTCAAACAATAAAATTATTTTTTTAATTATATATAAATAAAAAATGAATTTAAATATAATTAAAAAAACCCACAATATTTGAAATTTAAGCTAATTATTGTATGTTTTTTAAGTAATTTTATGTTTTTTTTTTATGGTTGTTGTATTTGAAATTAATTAATGTTACTTATTGTCTTTCAGTATTAGAAAAAATAAAAAAAACAAAATGGACACATTAACAAATAATCAATAAGTTCAAACATAATTAATTAAAATACATTCTATTACAAATAATTCAATCAAATTAATTACAAATTAATACCCCTATTTTTTTTATGCTAACTATTATTATTATAATTAATAATAATTATTATATAATTAATTATTATTATAATTAATTATCATTATTATAATATAATAATACTTACTATAAAAATCCCACCCCCCACCCCGTTTGTCACCTATAATTTCATTTAAATCTAAAAACCCTACCCTTTTCTCTTTTCTCTTCTGGACGCCGCCCCCCTCCCCATCTCAAACTTATTAAAAAAAACCTTATCATCCTTCTCTTCTCCTCTTTGCTTGCGCCGCCGTCGCCACCGCCCACCCGTCTACTTCCCTCTAGCCGCTCCCCACCCACCCACACTCGTTTAATCTCTCTTGCCATCGTTTTCCTCCCTCCCTCATTTTCTCTCTTTTTTTTTCTTTTTACAGTTGATCGATCGATTGAGGTCTCTCCCTTTCCTTCTTCTTTTCGAACCCCTAAACCACACCAGTACCGAGAGAAAAGCAATTTTAGGGTTTTCGATTTCCTCTTATTACTACAAGATTGCTTGTTTTTTTGGTTCATCTGGATTTTGTTGGAATTAAATGAGAGGTTTTCATTGTTGATTGTTGCTGCTATGTTTTATGTTTCTGCAACAGTATAATTTCTTGTATTCCAACGACTATTTTTATTACAACGGTCGGATTTTCTCTTTTGCCTCCCCGGTTGAAACCTGTGGGAATGCCTCCCGAAAATGGAGAAGGCATTTTGCCTCTTCATTTGGCTCTCCCCTGTTGGAGTGACAAATTTAACAAAAAGAGCTATTTTTTTAAAAAAATGGCTTTGCCTCCTCTAATGGCTCCTCCGTTGGACTTGCCCTAAGTTGGTGCTTTGGGAGCTGAAGCCAACAAAGGCAGCTGCTTTATCCTTCAGTAGCCCCCTGCAGTGTGTCTTCTCTACTACCTGGCAACCGACTGTTTGGTCTTGTTTGGGTTGTTTCTTTCCCCCTCGGTAGTTTGCCCTTCGGGCTAGGGCTGCATTGCCTCTTGGGCCCTGGGCTAGTAATGGGTTTTGTGGGTTGGCTTCTTGGTCAGTTGGGTTGGACCTGGTTTGGGCTTTGAGCCAAAATATGGGTCTTCAGTTCCTTGGGCTTCTCTCTTCGGCTCTAAGCTCTAAGCTAATTTTTTGGTTCTCTTTGTTGTTGGCTGGGTCTAGGGTCCCTTGTGCTTTTCCTTGGGCCTCTTTAGTTTTTTTTTTGAAAATGGAGCATGTTCCCTCTTTCGCTAGTTTTATTTTCTATTTTCTGCCGATATTCTCTCGGTCTTGTATATTCTTTTCTCGCTAGTTCTCTAGCTTTGTTCTCCTTTGATCTTTAATATACTTACATTTGATAAAATAAAATAAAAAACTTTGCCATTCATCCATGATGCTTTCCATTTAAATTTGCTTCGAGTGCATATTTCTACCCACATCTTCTTATCTAGATTCTTCCAAGTAAGTCTTATCTATTATAATATTCAATGGTTGACCATCAAAGGTTATTAAAAATATCTCTTGGTGTTTCAATGTAACTGATAAACTATAGATGCAATGATAAAACACATGTAAACTTTTTTTTTCCAAAGCCATAAACATTTGTCCACTATTGTAGTGAATGAAAAAATGAGTCCATGACCATAATAAATCATTCATCAATTTTAGTACATTTGTTATATCCTTAAAGTGTGTGTTTTTAGCATTTTTATATAAAGAACATATTTTTTCCAATAAAATTTATGTTTTCTTTTTCCAAATTAATTTCTTACAATATAGTTAACATGAAGAAGTTATGTGCCCTACACTTTCCAAAAAACAAAGAAGAAAAACTTAGTTGATGTGATAGTTCAAGAGTGTTTGGAGTTATATTGATAATTGTTTTTTAAAATATATCAAGATTATTAAAAAAAATTATTTTTAAATTTTTTTTTATTTTTAAATTAGTGTATCAAAATATATAAAAATAATATTTTTTTTAAAAAAAATCTTTTTAATATACTTTTATAACATAGAAATAAACCGCTCAAAATACCCTACCTCATTTCCAAGCCATTTCCCTTATAAAACTCAACAGTGAAGCCCAATTAAGAAAAAGCATCCAGCCATTAGCTACTAGCAACGAGCATGTACCTTTTCAATCTCCTCCCTCGACCATTACCTCAGTTTCCATAACAACAGTAAAAACCAAAAACAGCACCAACCCCATCAGCCAAAATGAACGAAAATCCCAACAGAGCCGAAGCCGAGCGCCTCCTTGGAATCGCCGAGAAACTCTTACAATCACGAGATCTCAGTGGCACAAAAGACTTCGCAGTATTAGCTCAAGAAACCGAACCCCTTTTGGAAGGCTCAGATCATATCTTAGCCGTTGCCGATGTTCTTTTATCAGCTGAAAAACGCATCAACAATCACCACGACTGGTACGCGATCCTGCAAATCAGCCGAAAAACTGACGATTCCGACCTCGTTAAAAAGCAGTATCGTCGCCTTGCATTACTCCTCCATCCAGACAAGAACAGGTACCCTTTCGCAGACCATGCCTTCAAGCTTGTTGCTGATGCTTGGGCTGTTTTGTCTGACACTTGTAAAAAAACCTTGTACGATAATGAATTGAGTTTGTTTTCGAAGATTGATTTGTCTGCTTCAGGGAAATTACCGGCCAGGAGAAGCAAGAGACCGGTTGGCCATAAAAAGGCTGAAAATTTGAAAACTAATGCCAATAACTTGAGTAATCAACAAGAAGGGCAGGGACAGAGAGCCAAATCATCTTCATTCTGGACTGCATGTCCATATTGTTATATTTTGTATGAGTATCCTAGGGTTTACGAGAATTGTTGTTTGCGGTGTGAAAATTGCCAGAGAGGGTTTCATGCGGTTTTAATACCGTCACTTCCGCCTCTGGTTCCAGGGCAGGAGTCTTATTATTGTTGCTGGGGTTTCTTTCCTTTGGGGTTTACACTTGCTATTGCAGGCAGTGGAAATAAAAACGGCGAGGCAGATGCGGGGTTTCCTAATTGGATACCGCCAATGTTTGGAACAGAGCAGCTGCAAGGAGGTGATAAGAATTGTGTCAACGTGGCAGCAAATGTGGACGGTAAGAGTGGTAGCGGTGGTGTTGGTTCGAGGGGTAATGCTGCACCTGTCACGCCAGTGAGGGTTGATGTGGAGAGTAAGGATAGAGTGGTGGAGACTCCTGATAGGAGTGCAACGGGCATGGCTCGGAATGCAACGGGGATGGCAGGGCCCAGGAAGAGAGGAAGACCTAGGAAATATCCTGTGCAGGCGTAGTCTGTGAAGTTTGATGTGTAGTCAGAAAGTGAAATGGTGGAAAGGATTAGAATGTAAAGGTGTTGACGGCTAAAGGACGGGAGTCGTTTTTGCAGCTGGCTGAGTTTGGGGGCTTCATAGGTATTGTTGTTTAACCTTTTTCCTTTTAGTTGTTTTGTCGAGTCCAAATGTTATGATGCATCTGACTGCGTATAGCTGATATCTAACA
Source organism: Salix koriyanagi (assembly GCA_029228605.1). NCBI lineage: Eukaryota > Viridiplantae > Streptophyta > Magnoliopsida > Malpighiales > Salicaceae > Salix > Salix koriyanagi. The sequence goes on along the minus strand of CM055331.1, from coordinate 7,711,731 downwards.
TTTTGTGATGTGTAGCAATGCCCTTTCAGCAGTTTATGCAATTTATCTTTAAAATTTGCTCCGTGTTTCATTAAATGTACATTTTGTACGATGGTTATCTTTTCTATGCAGAACACTTTAGGCATTTAGTTTTTTATTTTTTTTTATTTTGAAAAAAGTAAAATGCAGGCACTCTATATGAAGTCAATGATTTGCAATGTTGGAATGTGCGAGTGTATGTAGGTAAATGTTAGAAGTTCAAAGTATTTAGTAATATTTTTTTTTCGTTTTCATGACTATAGATCTATGTATCTGCGTAAATACTTTTCCTATCATCGCACGATGCCAATACTTTTAGTTGTCATCAACATTACTGCAGTTTTTATTTCATATTGATTTAACTACAGTTTTTATTTCATATTAAATAGATGATCAAGTTCCTGCTCCTATGACTGAAAGTCAACTAAACAATTGTCTTACAGTCATCCTGTAGAAATCTGATGACCTTTTTAGACTTCTCGAGCATCATGTTGCTTTCATTTCAGGTACACTATAATAAGAGTCTTGGAGTTCAAAAGGTCTTTAGCATAATTTTGGTTCAAATGCAAATCATTAGAAGTTGTTTCAAGCTTCTTTCATCAGAATAGCTCAATGGTACAACAAACAGTCTTTCCCATGATGACTTGGCTCAGCAATGGGATGTCCATTTCTAGGAACCGGGTTTTGTTTCTAACCATTTTCTGTTTATGCTGGATAAGCACCTTTATTCTCTTTACCTGTTCATTGGGGATTGCATGATTGTCCTCAGAACTGTCAAGCAATGCTCTTAATGTCAATTTCTAAACATTATAAACACATGGTTGCAGGATCACATTGTTGGTAAAAAGCCCAAATGCGGATAAAAAAAGAGATAGCAAATTGTTGCTTTAGTTCAAGTGGAAATGTAGACTTAGGTCATCATGCCAAATTTTAGGTTCTTCCTGATTTTCTTTTCTGGCTGAAGTAGTTTTTGTAATCTTTATAATCCATATCTGGTTACTTGATCAAAGCTGAATAGAAAAACAAAGTTGAAAATTATTGTTAACAGGCATTTAAGTTGTCAATATTCGTCAATGATGGTTAAGTATGTTTACATTTATTTTCCCAGCTTGATTCGCTTTGGCGTGGACAGCCTTTCTGCTATAGGGTTTTCTGACATCTAGTGATCCTGGAAGGGAAGAAGTTAGAGCTTCTACAGTGCAATAATGAAATGCTGTTTAAAAACACGATTGAATTGTCTTTTATCTTGGATTCAATTGTGGCAGGCTGAATTTACTGATAATCAGAGTAACATACCGAGAATTCTCTTACTAGTTTTCTCATATAAAAGTTTTCTCATTTTAGTATACATGGTCTCTATATGATCTGCCTTCTGTATCAGTTCATTTAAATTTGTCTAAACTGCCGCAGGAGACTTGAGAATAAAATATCTAGGTTCTCTCCTCAATTTCTAGGTTTGGAGCCTTGGATCGCACCATAATTAGTTTGAGAATAAACTAAATGTTGTGGCATGCATTTAGTTGAATGACGAATCTCCTTCCTTGATTGAAGGGTTTTAGGATTAATCATAAAATTATGGTTTTTGAAAGATTCGACATCTATTATCATGGTTTATTAAAAAATCTAATAATCTACTAGTATAAATGAGAAGACTAGTTATACAAGGAAAATATGCATTATCCAAATACACCCTACCTATGATGTAAGTTGTATTATTGATTGATTATTTTTCTAAATCATGTTTTTATTTGTTTGTCCATCTAAGATTCAAGACATAACTCATTTTATCTATTTTATGAGGTTAAATCCTGACTATTGTAGGGTTCCAATCATAGTTGTCAATACCGTTCCGGTCGCCGTTCCGGTTTTTCGATTGGAACAGAACGTTCCGGTGTGCTGTTTTGGTGTCGTACTGTTCATATATAATTAATTATATATATATATGAAAAAAATAAAATATTAATTTAACAAGCATAATTAAAATTTGAATTCTTTTTTATTTAAAATATTTTGGTGTTTTTAAATTATTTTGATGTATAGATGTCAAAAATAATTTTTAAAAATAAATAAAAAATTGATTTTAAACCCGGAACGGAACGGCCGGAACGGAACCGAGGCGTTCCGACCGGAATTTGGCCGGAATTTTCGAAACGGACCGGAATTAAAACCGGGACAAAAATGACATCGTTTTGTCCCGGTTTTATAAATGGAATGGCACGTTCCGACCATTTCGGCCGGAACGGAACGAATTTGATATCTCTGGTTCCAATCGAGTTAAGTCTTAAACTTCCTAGGATTTAAATTCTAACATTGCATTTATTTTCTACTTTGTATTTTTAATATTCAAGAATATACTTTACAATGTAATTTTATGTAATTTATATATATTTAAATAATATCTACAACAAATTCAAAATGTTTATTGTTTATCAACTCATTTTATTTAATATCAGGAGTATTTTCTAAAAATTTTTTCAGAGTTTTTTTAAAATTACATATGATCCATTTGACTAAACATAAAAATAATAACAAATTAAAAATAAAAGGGAAAGCCAACATGTATGCTAAATATATTTTTAAGTTAAAATTAGAAGTATTGAAAATATCTTACGAAATTCTTGTGTCTTTAGTCATTAATCATCAAAACATAACTCAATTTTATTTGTTGCCTTCATGGTTGTTAACTCGCAAGTTGACTCGCAAAATCGTATGATTTTGAGAGTCAACTTAGCAAACCTTATCAAATCGGTTTGAAAAATCAATTTTCTTCAAACTAGCAAAAAAAAACCCTAAAAATAGTTCGGATCATAAAATCGGACCGGATCGGTCTGATTTTATGATCCCGGTTGATTCTTGTAAAAGCCAACTTAATTAAACTTTTGCCCCAATTCTTCTTCAATTTTTATCATCCTCTTAAGTCATCCTCTCCTCTCAAATCACGTTTGATCTCCTCTCATCTCTCAAATCATCCTCTCCTGTCGTCACCGTTGTTGCCTCTTAGCTCGTCGTCGTCGTCGCCTCCTTTTAGCTATCTTCAATTCATCACCTCTCAAGGTTAGTTAATCTTTAATTGGGGTTTATGGGTTTTCAATGCTAGAGTCACCTACTCAATCAATCAAAATCTGTGTTTTTTATTTTTTAAAATACAATCAAAATGGGTATAATCATCGAGTTATGACACCAGTCATAAACTGATTGTAATAAATCCTAGAAAATAGGAGCAATGAAGCTTGAAAACATTTAAATGTGTTTATGCTTTTGTTAATCTTGTTTTTTTTTTTCGCTGATGCTTTCTGATCCTTGACAAGGTAATGGAGAATGTGTGACTTGATGAATATTTTTGTATTAATCTTATATCCCATGTGCTGTTAATTATCCCCATATTATTGGGTCTTTGAGTAGCCATTGTTGGGTTTTTGTCATGAATTGTTGCATCTGAATATTTTTGTCATGAATTGTTTGTAATTTTAGTATGCCAGAGTTTTGCACCCCAGATTAGGCTAAGCCCATGTTGCTGTCTCTTGCAATAATATAAAACCCCAAGAGAAAATTTAGGCTTTTAATAGCTTGGTTGAAGGACTGTACTGTGTACAATCCCTCACTGCAATGTGGAATCGACATTTGAGTTTATCATCAAAAGATATGTGAAAGCTATTTGATTTTTTTTTATTGTTTTAACCTCTGATTATTGGAAGATATTAACTAGCTAGTCATGCTATCATGTGGTGAAGACGTTTAATATTAGTTGATCGTTGTGTGCATAATTTATGAGTTTTATCCTACCGTAAATCTCAACGGATTAATAGTGCAACATAGCCTAATCTAGGGTGCAAAACTCTGTCAAATAATAGCTCACAAATATTTTTGGATTAATCTTATCTCCCATGTGTTGTTATATGTTGTATTGTTGTGTGTATCCTGGGATGAAACTTAATATGGATACATTTATTATTTCAATGAAATGACATCCAAAAAAATATATCAATGGCAATAAACTTGATATGGGATGGCAATATGGTTAGATATTGATAATAACTCAAGAAAAGTTTAATGCAAGTATTGTCAAAAAAAAATTCAACGGAGACATTTATCGTTTTAAATATCATTTGGCTTGCACTCTAAAGGATATCGAGACATGCCATCAAGTACTAGTGGATGTGAAGAAGATGATTTGAATGTTTTGGTGAAAAATCAAGAGGCATCTGAGAAGAAAAGAAAGGCTTTTCAGTTTTTTAGAAGTGACGAAGATAATGAAATTAGCTCAATTAACAAGGGGAAAAAACCAGGAAGTAGAAGTGGAAGTACTCAAATGACAATCAATCAGATGCTAAAAAAAGATATTAAAGAAGAAGCATGTTTACAAATTGCAAGGTTTTTTTACACTAGTGCGATTCCATTTAATTGTGAGAAAAACCCTGAGTTTATTAAAGCGCTTGAATTAGTTGCAAAGCATGGGCCAGGATTTAAGCCTCCATCTTACCATGATATTAGAGAGAAGTACTTGAGCAATAAGTAGATAACACAATGTATTTGCTTGATGACTATAAGTTGGAATAGAAAAATACAGGCTGCTCAATAATGTCTGATGGATGGACTGATAAGAAAAGACACTCTATTTGTAACTTTTTGGTTAATAGTCCTAAAAGAACATTTTTTTTATCATCTATAGACATATCTAATATATCCAAAAAAGCTAATGAAGTATTTGAGATGTTAGATGCTATTGTGGAAAGGATTGGAGAGGAAAATGTGATACAGGTAATTACTGATAATGCTGTGAATTATAAGGCAGTGGGGCATTTATTGATGGAAAAAAGAAAATACTTGTATTGGACACATGCATTGCTCATTGTATTGATTTGATTTTGAAAGATTTTGAGAAGAAACTAGAGGTGCATCAAGTAACTATTGGTAAGGAGAGGAGAATCACCACATACATATATTCAAGAACTATTCTTATTTTCATACTAAGACACTTCACAAAAGGAAAAGATTTAATCAGGCTTGTTGTCACTCAATTTTCTATTGCATACTTAACTCTTGGATGTTTAAACGATTGTAAGATTCAATTAATGACAATGTTCACTTCCGTCCAATGGAGGTCAAAGTAGATATTCAAAAAGTGAAGAAGGGCAGCAGATTCAAAATTGTTGTGTTTTGGACAACAAGTTTTGGTATGATTTCTCTGATTGTATTAAGGAAGCATATACTCTTATAAGAGTTCTTTGATTGGTTGATTCAGATAAGACACCGGCCATAGATTTTATATATAGAGCAATGATTCACGCAAAAGAGAAGATATAAGTGAATTTTGGTTTTGTGCAAAAAATGTGCAAATTATGCCAATTATTTATTTAATATCACTATCTTTTTTTTTATCTTATGCTATTTAATGTTGATGTTAATATCCTAATTTTTATTTTGTTTTGTAGTTATATACCTATATAGGATATTATTGATGCAAGATGGGAACTTCAACTTCATAGACTTTTGCATGCATTTGCTTAATTTTTGAATCCTCATTATCATTATACTACTGATTATAGACAACATGCCAGCATTAAATATGGAGTATATGACTGCTTACATCGGACGATGCCTGATAAAAAAAAGAGGAATAAAATTGATCTACAACTTGATATATTCACGGATGCAAAGGGGTTATTTGGTATTGAGGTTGCCATAATAGCAAGGGATAAAAAAATACTCTAGCTAAATGGTGGGCTTCTTATGGGGATGAATGTCCAGAGCTACAAAATCTTACAGTTTGAGTTCTAAGCTTGACTTGTAGTTCATCTAGATGTGAGCGTAACTGGAGTGGATTTGAGATGGTAAGTTTTTTTTTAGCTGTGTATTAATTTTGTCATATTTGATAAGAATCTTATATGTTATCAATTGTGAATTTTTTTTATAGGTTCATACGAAATGAAGAAATCGTCTACAATAGAAAAAAATGAATAACTTGGTTTTTATGATGTGTAATTTGAAAATGAATGATAATCAAGGCAAAAGGCAAGTTATTGATTTTGAGGAAGGTTTAGATGATCTCCCATCTAAGGATGAATGGGTGACTGAAAGAGAAGGACATGGTGGTTCATCGAACATTAATTTAACTTCATGCTATTAATAGTGCAACACAAAGAAAAAATGGGAAAAAGAAGACGATAATGATGAAGAAACTTTTAATGGTGTTGAGATGGGTACTCATGTCACTGAAGCTGATTTTGAAACTTTTAATTTCAAGGAGTTTGGGGTTAAATATTGTTGGAGTTGGATCTAGTACTAGCAATTTTGGTGTTAGCACCAGTGGTAAAACTAATAATCCTTTTGATAGTGATGCTATTGATGCAAGTCTTGGACATATCGAGAGTAAATTTGTTTCTGTAAAAAAGAAAATATTAGGGTAATATTTTTAAAAAATCATTAAAGTGAGAGACAAATAGACAATGAAAGACACTTAGAAGAGAAACACTAGCCACAATATTTTTTCCCGAGTGTGGAGTCAGAATCTATACAAGTTTAGTATGTTTTGAGAGATGAGGATTTAAATTATAATCATGAAATGAGGATATGAAGGGTTCAAGTGAAGGAGAGGACAGCATGGATGAAGATGTATTTGAAGATTAATGAATAAAGATGATGATATTTATTTTTTTGCTTTTTAATTTATTTGGCTATTTACTATTTTAAATTATCTTATTTTGTTTTAAGGGTGAAAAATATAACTTTACATGACTGTCATGGTATTTTATATTTTCTTTTGATTTTCTATTGATCTAATCTTAGGCCTTGGTTCATTCGGGCAAGTGCCTAGTGCCTTGAGCATTTTACAGACTTGGCGTCTTTTAGCGCCTTTTTGCCTTTGACAACACCGGGTTGTGGGATAAGATATTGGTGTAGTGCTTAAAGTGTTTTCTAATAGTTCTTTAGTAGATAGCAAAAAGATTTGAGAATCCTTTTGAATGGATTTGTTTTCCGTGATGTCAGAAAATTTGAGGAAGGTAAAGCCTTGGATTTGAACTTCTCCAAAGTCCTAAACGAGGAGTGTCCATGTGTATTTTCATTTCTTTTAAAATTTGTTAGATTCTTCTTGACATCCAATAGTAGGATGTGAACTTTTGGAAGCATATGTTTTTTTCCCCTTGCAAGGCTTTCCATTCTCTTCTTTGAACTTGATTCCCTGTAGTTAATTTATTGTAAAGTCAAGATGCCATCGTGGATAGGTCGGTGCTTTCACATGGGCAATGGTGAACTTTAAATTAGCTGAAGGATTTATTGTAATATAGGAGGTGGCATAAGGCTGTCTCCTTGTGCTATGTGTTTCATGACAGTGGGGAGATTTGGAGTGGTCATTTGCTATTTGCAATGAGCAATGAGTTTGCACCAGTAGGGTGGAAGGGTCATTGCTTCTGCATTTGGTGGGTTTTGGAAGGAAAAGGGTTGTAAAATTTTGTGTAGTTGCACAATGTTTGCAGTTCCTCAGAGTTTGTTAGAGAGGAATTCCAGAATTGTCAAGGATTTTTCTTTGTCGAGTCAACTATTTTAGAGCAAGACATTTTTTTTCCATCTTCAAAATCTTTATAGTGTAATGCTTTAAGGGCTTTCAGGGAGAACACTTCTAGCTAGCAAAAGCCTGTCTTTTGTCAACTTTATTTATTGCATTTTACTTTTATTTTCTTGCACAATGCCATAATCTTCTAGTGCTCACAATAAAAGAAAATTTGTTTATGTTTGGACTATTTCATATGAATGTTACCATGTCATATAATAATTTTAGATGTTAAGCAACACCTAACTCTTTGTCTAACCTATAGTAAGACTATTTGCTCTACCCAGACAGTCTATAGAAACCATTTATCTTTAGATTAGAATTTAAACTAAAAAGCGTGTCACGTTATTGCAGTCAGTTAGTGAAGCATTTTACTCTTTCACCTTTTCTTTTATGTTAAACATTTATTGTTTGATCTTCATCATGTTTTTGAATATTTGTAGGTGCTGTGCGATGCCTGGGAGAATTATATCAGCATTTTGGAAGAAAAATTACTTCGGGATTGCCTGAAACAACTATTATTGCCTCAAAACTTATGAAGTTTCATGAGGTAGTCCTGCTCAATGTGTTATCCTCCCTTACATGCCTTAGTATGCAAGTCTTTTCTCCTTGTGCAAGGTTTAGGCGATGAGTTTTAAATTGAAAGCTGCTGCAAAAAGGTAGGTATTCACCTAGGAGTCAGTGACAAAGGTAATCTGTCTAAAGTGGACCAATGGAATAGAATAGTTATGACTTGCAAGAGGATAGAACTTTAGTTATAACATGTTACTAGTTTTGGTTGCCATGCCACTTGAGTGACACTTACCTTCTTCAGATTGAGATTCTCAATGCGAGAAGTTGTGTTAGTTCCTTTGCTCAATAAATAAAACATCACAAGATTGGGACTTGTAGGAGTAATCCTCTAGTCTAATGGAGGCTTGCTCTCTTCCACTTGGAGGACAATGGTCTATCTGCTTTGAAACTATTTTCTTGAATGCTCAAGGAAGAGAAAGGCTGTCTAGCATTGCTCTGCCTTTTTAAATGGTTGACACCAACATTACTGGGATGCTCTAAACTGGACCACCTCAAAATTGATAGATGGATATATCTGATTTAGTAGATCAACTATGAGAAAAAAAAGCAAAGAAAAAACTTAAAATGCATGATTTATCCTGTTTTTTTAATGTACAAATGTTATTATATAATTGATTTGTTTAGTGAGATGAGATCTAATGCATCATAATTTAAATCTTGGGATGTTGATTCAATAGTTTTTGTCATGAGATCCTTAATGAAAGCAACATATTAAATATTAACTACCATTGATTATATATTTATCTAATCTCATCTATCTTTCTTGCAAAAGTGAAGCAAATAGTGTATTCAATGCTACATTCTTAAATCCCTAGAGAATTGAGGATTATGCGTTCCATTTATCCATTATTTAGGTCATGCCAAAGTTAGTGATTGGTTAGGTAGTTTGCTCGAGAGGGATATTAGTGAGGAATGGCAGTGATATGGATTAATGGAATGGAAAAAAGCCCCTTTTAAGCCTTGCAGTATTTGGAGAGAGAAATTGCAAAGGCATTTGAAAGCATTGAGTATTATTAAGCAACTGGTTTTC
>CM055331.1:7650303-7702061 GCA_029228605.1 Salix koriyanagi | reverse complement strand
TCTCATTGCTAATACAGCACAGATTGCAACCAATGAAAATGTCCTGGCTTGCACATGACAACCGTTCTTTCTTCTTCAGCTTTAATTATGTGTTTCATATTGTAGCAATCTGCATGCTTCATGTTTGAGATAAATTATAATCCTTTTCGTTTTCGTTTCGTTCTTCAATGGGATTCATGTAAACTTGTTATTAGCACATATTTTTAGAACTATAATTGAGATAAAATGCAATGCCAACCCCACATCACTATACCATGTATATGAAAATAAAATAAAAAATACTAATAAGTAATATGCTAAGAGTAATATTTAGTATAAAAACTATTACCTATGATAACAAATGTGATCTAACCTAAACAAAATGATAGCAATTTATAAAAATATAAGATAAGTATTTTTAAAGTACTATGATTGTTACGATTTTTGAAAAAAAATATTCTATGACATTACAAAAAGGATTAAATAATAATAATAATAAGAAGAAGAAGAAGTTGATGAAATTGAAAGTCCATTGTACAAGGATCATTTTTTTGAACTACGCTTGAGAGGGCTTTTATAATTTCATTGCCGAGAATACGAGAACAACTAATAGTATTATTTGAAAGTTTTTTTTTGAAATTTTTTTTTGGTGTTTTTAAATTATTTTAATATGCTAACGTCAAGAATTTTTTTTTAAAATAAAAAAATTATTATTTTGATATATTTTTAAATGAAAAATATTTTAAAAAACAACTTCAATCACACTTCTAAACATATACTAAACTTGCAGTTTTACTCAATACAATTATTTTCTTTTGAACAATTTATTCTCTAACGATGTGGAAACCATATCTAATTAGCCTACATTATGAAATATCCTGACATAAATAAAAAATACCCCTAATTTGAAAGATAAAGATTTTCTTTGTATCTGTCATCAAATCTATTACTACCAGATTTAACTATTTTATTGATAGAAAATTATATTGATAATGTAACATAATTTTTGTGAGTAATTGTTTTTCCGATATACAAATAATGAGGAACTATCCATCAATAAAAACTTGTCGGTAATTTTTTTCATCGTCGGTGATTTTATTGATATTACATCTACCAACTAAAAAAATTAAATTATAAATTTATCAACATAAAGATCAACTATAATTTTCTCAATATATTCCATGTAAATTAGTTGTTTTTCTAGTAGTTCATGGCATTGCTTTGACAATGCACATGCCGAGTGGGCACAAGATAAACAAATGATTCTACATTGATGTGTTGGTTCTTGATCAAAATGCTTTAGGAGGAAAAACGTTTTACCAAAATACATTTCTCACACATTTCTCTTTAGAGCTTCAAATTAACAAGGGTTATCAAAGTCTGTTGTATAGCATTAAAATAGAAAATGTATGTCAATATCAAGCAATAAATAATGGAATTGCTTTGGGATAAAACATGAACCATATTTCAAAGCAAGTGACATGGATGGCAACACTTGAATTACAAGCAGAAGCCTGTTTTGAGTTGGGTTTAGAGTGTGTTTGGTATTACTTTTGTTTTTGTGGTTGAAGTTTTAAAAAAACAGTTTCATGAAAAACACTTTAGCTACGGTTCAAAATAATTTTTAAAGTGTTTGGTTAAAATTGTGATTGAATTTGAGGTTAATGAAAAACAGTTTGAAGTGTTTGGTTACCAAGTTTTTCATATTGCTTTCAACTTTTCAACTTGTGAAATTACCTTTAATATATATATATATATATATATATATATATATTGTTTTTGAAATATTTAATAATTATAATAATAAAATGTAATTAATAGTTCAAGTAAATTAGACACTTGTTTTTATTCTCCCATCAAACTACTTGTAATTTCATCACGAACTATAAATCCATATAAAATTAGGATTGTGAGACAAAAATTATATTGTGATTGCCTTTCTAATATATTTATTTATATTTTAATTAATTTTTAGATTATGTTAATATTTAAAATATATTTTTTATATAAAAATATAATAAATAAAACAACAACAAACAACAAACTCTAATATAAATTATCCCATCTCCTTTTATTTTTTATTCATTCTCTTCCCAACCCCCAACCCCTCTCTTTGGTGACCAAACTCATAGAAAACAATAGTTTGTTGCTTTCCGTGAATCGCAGTTTTAAACAAATTTTATAGGTGGTGCCACATGCTTTTTTCAAATCTCACCTAAACCAAACACCTAAATCCTCAACTTTTTTGCAATCGGAGGTTGCACTACAATCCTAAACACTCTCTTAAAGCAGAACTACCACCTTAGGTAGCTTGAATTAAATAAATAAATAAACAACAAAAGTTGAAAGTGAGATCCTGCATGAAAAAGGAACCTGGGTGTCATCAACCATCTTTTCACAGCTGAAATACTAAACTTGGATGCGATGTTAAGTAAAGGTCAACAAGCACATTGGGGGTTCAAGGAGGTCACTTTCGTGTCTGAGTTTTCCTAACTTCTGATTAAGGTCTAAGGATTTGATAAAATAGAAATACAATTATCGGTTATTTATAAACTTGACCTATATTAATCTAAAATTCTGGTTATAATGATTTTTTTATCATGCTTGGAAAGTGAAAATGTAACATGCTATTGGCTAAAAGGGTCGATCTTAATTGGTCACAAATTAAACGATAATTCTTTTTTCTTCTTCTTTTAAAATACAACTATACACAAATGAAAAACATTGTAAATACATCTTATCCTTTACAAAGGAGGAAATCTCAACTATTAACATCTATTTAAACTTGTATTTGTGAAACATAACTTTTTCACATATTAAGACTTTCATTTTAGTTTTAAAATAAAATATTAAGTTTTCAATAACCCATTAATTCCAAATAGAAAAATATTTTCCCACAATGCATTTATTTTTCTAATATTCCTCTCAATCATCCTAATTACAACAACAAAAGATTATACAATATTGTTTTTTTCATTTTAGCGTATGGTTACAATGTATTTGGATTTTTATTACTTATGGATCTTTAAGGAAGGGCTTTCTTGTTGAGTTCTCATGTGAAACAAATCCTTAATGAAGTTATATATATTTAAGTTAGTAAGGTAGAGAGAAAAGAGGTAAAAAAGAAGGATGAAAGCAAAGAGATTAAATCCAAAAGCATAGTTGCACAAGTGTTGTGTTGGATTTCTTGTATTAGTGGTCTTGGATATTTATATATAATGATAACTGAGATCACATTATTTATTTGATGAGGGGTATGGTAGCTCACCTAACAATAATAGACTTGTATGACAAGAAATCATGATTGGAAGTTGGGTTGTTGTTATAAAGCTAAATCAAAATAACAATAAACAACATTTATCAACCAATAACGAGATCTGATTATGTAGGGTATAATAGAGGAACAAAAGAAGATTCTTTTAAACAATATGTAAACCAATAAGGTGTGATAACTTGTGAAAATCTTAAGAGTTTTTAAAACTTTTAAAATGGGTAATTGAGCGATATTGTATTGACTCCTTGAAATAATAGACATTGTAATAGTGTAGTTACAAACATTGTTTGGCATGCTAGTTACTAGTGGGACAAGCCTAAGAACATCTATTCATGCATCCATTTAGACCTGACCAATTGCTAATAGTCCAGTCTCATGGGCTTTAACCTATTAACATTTACCAAACAATATGGGAGAAGGCCTAAGGATACATGAATGGATAACTATGTCAAATCTTTCTGTCTAGGTCAAGGCCTAATGACATAAGGATTCATGAATAGAAAACTATGTCTAGTCTATGTCTGGGTCAATGCCCAGGGACATGGTCAACACTCCTTTTGTTTGTATGTTTACGTCAATGGTCTAATATACACTTTATTAGAAAAATTGTTTAGTTATCTCCTCTTTAGCTATATTATCATTCCTCATCTTTGAATGTTTATATATTTAAAAGACTTATTGAGTGGTATTGTTGCTCAAATGATCCCTAGGTTGTCCGTCGCGTCTCTGATGTTAAAAGTTGTTTTGAACCTAGAAACAGAAAGATAAGAATTTTATACCAAGTAGAAAAAACAGAGAATCAATGGAGAAGTTTTCATGATGAATAATGCTCAAGGAGATCATTATATGGAATCATGGAAGTTGTTGTTTTGTGCATGGTATCAAATGGTGGGCTTCCTCTTGGATTGAAAGGGGTTATAGGTTTAACATAAAATCATGATTTTTAAAGAAATCACTACCTACTATCATGGGCACTAAAAAACCTATGATATGTGAAAATTTAGGTAAGGGGACTAGTTGTGCAAGAATACAAAGCATCACCCTTATTTCACCTTACTTATGGTAAGTTGTATTGTTTATTGATTGTTCTTCTAATTTGTGTTTTTATTTGTTGGTCTCATCTAAGGTTCAAGATAAATCTTCATTCATGAGGAAATGTTTACCTTATTAAGTTCAATCCTAACGATTACAAGGCCTTTATTTTTACATCACATTTATTTTCTACCTTTTATCTTTGATATACAAGGATACATTTTATAATGTAATTTTATGTTTTCAAATAATAGGTTCTACAATTAATCTCAAACATTTATTGCAATTAATTAATTTAATTTTTTAATAAGAGTATGATTGTAAAATTCATACCCTGAATATTAATTAAATAAATTAGTTTTTATGATATTTTAAATTTTTTGGTCAAATCCTAATGGATAATCACAAACTAATTATGATACTCATCAATTGATTATTTTTATGTGTTTTTCAAACTATGATAAGAATACAATTTTATTTTCATATAAAATATAAATAAAATCATTTAGAATTTTGCCGTATACAAACAAATAAAAATATTATTTTGTATTTGTTTAAATAATGAAATTTTGGATTTTTCTTATAAAGCAACAAATATAATTTTGTCCTAATATTTCAAAATCAATGAAATAAGTTAGTCATTATATGGGTAACCCATAGTTCAAAATAATTTCAAAGTACACATAATATTTTTAGTCTAAATAACAAAATATGAGATGGAACAAGGATTACTCCCTAGCATAAATAAGATGGACCTCGAGAACACTACATATGATGTAAATATTAAAATAATTAATAATATCAATGGTAATGGAAACGTTACTAGATTTTCACTTTGTTTACATTAATATCACAACAAAACCTTTACTAATATGATGAAGTTCATCATAATATATAAATTCATCCCTTAAAAGATCGATGATAAGATTCCCTTGACTTCATTTGCTTCCATCACTAAAGTAGTTGATAAAATTTAAGTAAATATGATATCAATGAAACTCATTGATATAATTAATTATTCTCAACCTGGAATAACTAATCAAGTTCATTACAAGATCTGAATTCATGATTTACAAATGTTGATATGAAGTACCCTCAAACATCATTAGCCTCCATAATCAGAGTAGATAATAAAATTTAAGTAAATACTCATATCAATAAAAATCATTGATATCATTAATTATTCCTAACCCGAAATGGAAATCAAGTCTATTTAGATATTTCTTTTCAAGTTATTACTCATTATTCAAGCTCCCCTCTTCTTTTGCATTGTTTCTTTTTCATCTTCTTTCTTTTTTTCCTTACAAATAACAACATATCCCCCCTATTTTTATCACAAATTAAACTTTCATCACCACAAATCCAACCACATCAACACTCAATTTGTCAACATTTCTGTTATGGTTCCATTGTTTTTAGAATTCTCCACATTAACTAAGCAGAACTATCCTTTTTTATTTTAAATTATTTTTAAAATATTATTTTTTTATGGAATTTTGATATAGCATATGTAGTTTTTTTTATGAGTTGAGTTGTTTTATAGCTTTTTTCTCATAGAAACTTATTATATGGATTCATGATTTATACATGTAAAAGTTTGTTTAGGAATTTGAAAAATCATTTTTGTTTGTAATTTAATAAAATTGATTTGTATAATAGTCCCTTAAAATTTATTGATTGATAGGTTTTTTTTAAGTATAATACTTGTTCCTAATGAATAGAAAAATAAAGGTGTTTTTTTATAACGTATAATGAATGCCTTTAGGTTTTTATTTCTAGCTCCTCATAATTGTGCATTGCATGTTACCCTTTATAATTTCCATAAATAAAGTATCTTTAATAATTAATATAAGCTACATTTATATATAAGATATAATATCACTAGAAAAGAGAGATACATGTTCATTATGTCTACAACATGGAGTTTACATACACACCATAATTTACAAGTTTAAATTCTGAATATTGACATCATAAAGTTCTTACAAAATGCAAGTCGTTGTATCAATACTCATGCTATTTCAAGTTAGTTATTATAAACATTGTTAAATGCCATGGTCATGGGATGTTCCTATTACAAACCAAATTTATTGTAAGTGTCTAAACAATTACTATTATATAGTTAAATAATAGACATGTAATCATGAATGGTTAATATCAAACAAACTACTCAATGGCTTGCTATTAGGACACTCTTTTATATCTTAGTTCATGTCTTCATACAACTTTACATCGCATTGTCTTAATCAAGTTATGTTTAATAGCAACTATGACATACATTATGTTATAGGGATCTTGATATATATAGAATTATTCCATGCATAATTATTCTTTCCTAACTATTATCTATTTTAAACATGGTCCATTTAAACATTTTTTCTCTATTGAAAATGACATGTTCATCCTCGTCTATCCAATATGGATACCATTAACCAAAGCTAATCTCATCATTCATCCTCTGCTATCCACATGAATACCATTAGCCAAAGCTAATCTTATCATACATTTCCAACCATCCAACATGGATATCATTAGTCTAAGCTAATCTTACCATTATTTATTTTTTCTATTTTTTTTAGAGGATTTTACAATTTCAATTTTATGACTTTGGTGTTTTATAATGAAATAAATATTGTCTTAAATAATGAGTAAATCTCATAGTTTTTTCAATTGTAATGTTAAGTCCAAAACTTTAGTAAATATGGAAGAATTAAAGTTGTTACGGAGAATCAATAATGAATTAAGAGTACTCTTAAAATAGATTGAATAAGTTGGAGTTAAATCAATAATTAATATATGTTGTCATCAATATTCTATATATATTTGATATAAGTAATGAATGATTGTTCTTAGATGTATTGAGTTTCACCTGAAGGATTAAGAAACATGTCTAAACTTTTATATATTTTATTAAATTGAAAATGTAGATTTGATAGAGTGCCAGCTTATGGGCATGCTTTGTATAAACCTAGAACTAAGAAGGATTTTACTCTTATCATACATAAAAAAACTTAAATACTTTGCAATCACTCTTAAAATGCAAATGTTATTTATATCTTCAAGTATTGTTAAGCACGTGGCATGGAATCATTCACATAATGTGGTAGTGCAACATTTTAATGGTAAGACTTGTAAATGTTTTAATAGGATGCATTATTAGTTTCCGATGGAATCTCAAAACATACATCTAGGATGATATACAAAACATATTAAATTCATCCCAGGTTATTTATTACTTCTTATTCTTGTTGGCTAATGATATTTACAAGTTACAACTTGGCACCATGGAGTTGTATGAGGCTGAAGTTCATGTTTTTATATATGATGATACCCTGTTCTAATAGTCCTGGTAGGAATATAGATATATGTCTTCGACTATCGATTGATGAATTGAATCAGTTATGGTCATCAAAGACTTTGACTTATGTTATCTATAAGAAAAACTTTAAAAAGATATCCTTGTCATTTTGTATATAATGAGTATTTTATTTTTTTATCGAAATTATTGTATAGATGATTATAGAAATGTAAAAAGGTGATTTGTTTTTATTTTTTTATATGTTTTTTTAGAACTTTTTTCTGAATTTGTAAATGATTTTAAAATTTCTTGCTCCACCACTGCTAGTTCCGCGGGGCAAGGTAAATCTTGATGTGTCTAGTTTATTTCTTATTTAAGAAAAGGTAGGAGGTTAATCTTTCCCTCTTCTTATTCTGGCACGAGGGTATGACCTAATATGGCCAAATGCTATCTCGGAGTTGGATTTTGTAACCATGGCACAAACTAAAAGCTCAAAACTTCAAAATACTTAGACAAGGAAATGAAGCTTTTGTTGATGAAAAGGAAGTGATCATACTCTTAGACAACTAGGACCAATTTCACGAGGATTGAAAAGTTGGAGAGTGGGACCACTTGTTAAAGATTAGACCTAGTTAACGGTGTGATCGCTAGTATCAGCAAGGGATGAGATGGATATGGATGCACTCAAACTTGTATTATATCTTCCCACGTAGCTTTCAGACCATTTATTTTCTTAGCTTTCCTTTTCCATATCCCATCAAGTTGGATAGCCATAAAATATTTTCAATTTGGATAGGAATGCCTAGTGTGCTTTCCTTCACCTCTAAATAATCTGCATTCATGAATCTAAATCTAATGTTGACAAGTTAGCTGAGAGCCAAAAATAATAAGCATCGAAGTCGACAATTGCAAAGATAGAGGCGGGAAGAGAGATGATCTGGCGAATCCGTAAGCACAAATTCATAGTCAGGTAGCATTTTCCAACTAGCATAGTGATTTCAACACGTCTAATCTTTGGTAAGTCCTCTTCTCTCAAATCACAGGCTCGAAAACTCGTTCCATTATTACAACAATGGCCTCTCTTAGGCCTTCTTCAGTCAAGCTCTCACCCTTTTCAGCCATCACCAATTCATTCACGGGTTTTCACAGAAATTGGCTTAGTTTGAGAGCAGTAAGCACTTTCCTCTCAGCCTCTACTTGTATACTCGATTATTTATTTGTGAATCTTTGATGATCAAGGATACCAGCTTTCTTGTTCTCTTGACTTTTCGTTCATTAGGAAAAGCTGGGGAGGGTTGACAATGCTTGGTTGCGGTTATCACCTTCACTTAAGTAAGTTCATCCATGTACTTATTAAGGATTGTGTTGATAGAAACTAATTCTTTTTAATATATATCATTGATTTAATGTCTTGGTTATCCAATGCTTAATCAAGCGTTTACTAAATTGGTTTTAGCTACCTCTCAGTTTTGAATGAAGTGTTCTTGTTCTCTAAAGAACGAATATAACAATGACTAGGCCTGTTAATTAACTTAAAATTAGAAAACGAAACCCTAGTTTCTGAAGTTTTCCTTGGGGTCTTTAGAAATTGGGACTGTGTTTTTCTACTTCAATTATTTGCATTTAGCTTTCGGTAGACAATATTGTTTTTTGTCAGCTTTCTACAAACGTCAGTAAAGAATTTAATAATTCTGTTAGGTGTTTCACTTGTTACTTTAACCAGGATTTAACTCCTTTTGTCCTGCTCCTCCACACTAACACACATCAAAATAATTGCTTGTGCATTTTTCCTCCTCTTCCACCCCCCAAATGGTAGGGTTAATTCCCCCTGGCTGCTGACATTGATTCTCGGTGCCTGTGACCATACAAGGTTTATAGATTTCATCTTTTCTGCTTTAAAATGATTTTTTTTTCTTATGAAACAACATATCCATTCACAAAACTGTTGAATGTTGAAGGTTTTCATGGTCACAGTAATCTTACCACATTTTAAAGAATATCTACCACTTAAGAGTAAATAGTACACCTGCAATTTACAGATAATGTATAGACTATGCAAGCGTAACCTTTGCTGGTGATGCTAAAGCCAGTGATGCGTCCACATTCCTTTGATACACTGCGTTGAGTTTGGTACTTTGGATTCTAACATTTCATGGCACATACTTTGTATTGAAGAACCAATTCAACCTAAGGACTTGAGCTATTGAGTAACGCTAAGAATTGTGTTATATTACTCTCTAACACTTCACTTTTTCAATGATCACTTTTCTTCCTTGTCAGGGAAAAATCAGTTCTGAGATTGGATGCTTGGATCATTTCTGCAGGACATGCTCAAGAACTTAAAAGCTTTAAAATACAGAACATGTCCATATCCGATGGCAGGGTGGACTTCTATGACAAGATGAAACAGAGGTTTCTGAGTTTCAAGAAGCACAAATATATGTAAGTTTAAGACAAAAAGCAATGAATAATGTTATGGCTTTGACAAAAGTCCATTTGCTTTTTCATCCTTTCATTGTCCTGTGCTGTTGAACAGGGGAGAAGTGGAGCATTTCAAAACTCTTGCTGAAGTGCAATCACCAAAGGTGTTAAAAAAACTTGTTGCTTTATATTTTTTGATGTTTGTTCTGTCTTTCATTTCTGCCATTTTTTAATGCAAGTAGAAGCTATGTAGTTATTTTCAAACTAACAAATTGAACAGTTTATGGTGATTGCTTGCGTGGACTCTAGGGTATGCCCCTCTAACATCCTTGGATTTCAACCTGGGGAAGCTTTTATGGTTCGAAATGTTGCGAATCTTGTTCCCCCGCTTGAGGTAAGGTCAACTGAGCTTAACTTCAATATTGCCTTGCAAATTTAACTGGCTTATTTTTTCTGCTTTGCACAGAATGGACCGACAGAAACTAATGCTGCCGTGGAATTTGCTGTAAAAACTCTTCAAGTAAGTGCTTAGGTCATCATATACTAGTATTTTCTGTTTCATATATTTTTTCTGCAAATGTACTTGTATTAGAATATGCAAAGTGGTTGGTGCACCTTGCAGGTGCAAAATATATTCGTCATTGGCCATAGTTGCTGTGCAGGAATTCAGATGCTAATGACCATGCAAGACGATGAGAACCCCAGGTTTAACAGCTCATGTTCTTTCTCGTGATGAGTATGAACCTCATATCTTTTATCTAAATATATCTCGATCATTTTTCTTCATCTTTCAACATTTATGTCCTGTAGCTTAATCGAGAAGTGGGTTGGTAATGCAAAAGTTGCTAAGTTAAGAACGAAAGAAGATGCAAATCACCTTAGCTTTGATCAACAATGCAAACATTGTGAGAAGGTATGCTCCTTTTATTGACACTTTCATGATAGAACGAAATTCAAACTGCATTATCAGCTGTTCTTACAACTGGTACAAGTTTTCCAGCCTCTTTAAAATCCACTTTCACACAAGATTTTATCGAATTGGATGAATCCTGACTGCAACTCTAGACCCTTGAAAGTTGTCTCTTTATCAGCACTCAATCTACTAAATAGAAAAACAAAAGAGGGAAAAAATAATTACCTGGTGTTTCATTTCTATTAAACTGTTAATTTTATCTTGGTAGCCATTAAAATGATCCTTGTTCAATTGTTACAGGAATCAATCAATTGTTCACTACTAAACTTGCTAACATATCCGTGGATTGAAGAAAGGGTGAGGAAAGGGACACTTTCTCTTCTAGGAGGATACTATGATTTTTTGAGTTGCACGTTTGAGATTTGGACCCTTGATTTCAAAGAAAGCAATGATGTTAGCCATGGAAGCAAATTATCAGTGAAAGATAGAGTGTTTTGGTGCTAGTTATTTACATATTTTCGTTATCCCACGGTGCCACAACCGGATTCTATGCTGATGTATACGATCTGTGTGCTATATAACGGGAACCAGCAGTGGATTTTGCTGTTCTATAGATGTAAATGCGGTACTTGTTTCATTTGTAAAGATAAAAGACGCCATTACTGATAATTGATACCACTTGTTCAGCTAATCAGACAAAAATAAACCTAGTTTTTTCTCAGTTGCACAAAACTCTTGCAATATAGCTAATTGTAACGAATACGAACAATATATTATTTCAGAGCAGGAGCAGTGGCTTACGGCAGCAGCAGCAACCTCTCGTTTCAGAAAACGGGAATGGATCAAAACTATATAAAAGATGTTTTGTTTCCAAAAATTATTATCGGGTGACGTTTGTATTCTCTTGCCAATCCATTTGCTCCCCAAAGTTCAAAATGACTCGTGTGTAGATTTGTATGTAGTATCATCGGGCACAACATCAATTCATCTTAATTTTGTGGCAGAATGTACATTGACCTATTGCTTCTGTTGGAAAATATTTGCTGGAGTTATGTTACTTAGCTGAAGCTAAACTACTGTTTGGTTGTTTATTGATGACTTTAGAAAACTTTTACATTTGATCTTTTTGCCTTCTTCTGGTATAGTATAAAGAAAACAAGGGGTCGATCCCAAGATGACAGATTTTTGTGTTGTATGCTATTCAATGGGGGGGTTGGTTCGGGATTATCTAAATTATCTAAACTATAGCTGCAATGAAATTATGAATTAAAACCGAAACTTATAAAGAAAACAATCATTGGTTGCAAGTGACATTCATCAATGGAAAGGAAACTTCAATTCATATTCTGGATTTTTATCCTTCCTTAACATTGATTAATTTATGGTTCCGCCGTATAACCAACTCTAACCAACAAACAATCACAATGTCAGTATTAATGATTTAGTTCAATGGCACATTAAGAACTAGATCAATTCGTTAATTTTAACACGACCAAGCTATCCGCAGCATGTAATTTATGTGTTTGAGTGTTCTCTCTAAGGTTAATAACATGTATCCGCCACAATTATTAAGCTTAGTTGCTTCTCTAGTCTAGATCTCACAACTCTAGTTTAGACATCTAACTTAGCAATAAATTGTTCACAATAATAGCTTAGAGTCCGCTCAAGCAATTAAGATAAACAATCATAGAAAATATGCATAGAAAAACAAGCATACTCATTCATAATACAAACTGAAAATAAATGGAAGAATAAATCTCACGATTCTTAAAATCCAAAGGTTTTTGTGTCCTTGCAACCAAGAAGATGAATTTAGCCTTGCATATCTATGGAACAACTACTCCAAAAGAATGAAGAATGCATGATTTCGGGGTTGGAGAAGATTTATGTTTCCTCTCTTCTGTTGGTTGGTCGGTTCTTTTTGCTCTTTCTTTTTATACCACATAGAAAACCTCTTTAAGATATAAAATAGTCCTTCCTTAAGTTAATAGTTTACAATTAAGTACTTCAATAACTATTTTCCTAAGAAAGAGAAATAGTCTTGCATGAAATCTTCAAGCTTTGACTTAGAGGAGCTGAATTGTTGAAATAAAAACTTAAATGCCGATTTAGATGCTTCGAAAAGTAATTGGAACTCGTTTTTTCACGAAACCTGTTTGCTGCCAAAATTCAGTTGTTATCTTGCAAAAATCATATAACCCTTATATGGCATCATTTTTTTCTGCAATTTTTAGCGTTGATATATGCTTGAATCAGGAATCCAAAACATTGAGTTTCCATCAATTGGACACATGTAGCTTGAGATATTCAAATCATAATGGCCAAAGATCAACACTAGCAGATTCTCTTATTTGACTTCGAAGGCTAATATTTCAATGCTCTTTTTTTTTATTGCATTCTATTTTGAGAAAGGTATGAATGTTATCTTTCTAATGCCATTGGAATCATTTCATTTTGATCTCTAGAGCTACACTCTGCACAAAATATCAATTGAAGATTAAATCTATCAATCACCTCCAATTACCTCCTTTTTACATCTTTCATCCAAAAATGCTTTCAGAAACATAAAACAAAGAATATCAAGGCAATTTATATGCAAAACATAGGAAAAACACTAGGTAAATGTGGGTGAAAATATCAAATAATATAGTTGCACCAAATACCCCCACGCTTAACTCTTTCTTGTCCTCAAGAAAGGATTAGAAAAAAAAATCAAATTGAAAATAACCATGATCAATCTCTTAATCCCCCATCAATATCCATGAATACAAGCATTATAAATAAAAATACAATTAATAAGGGTAACAAGCATACATCTTCATGAATTCGTTTACATTCAACCTTTAAAACTCAATTACTCTTTGGGAATGAAATTTATGTCATGCCAAAGTGATAGGTCCTCTCATTTATATACACTCCAACACTCATGTGTTTAAATCTCTCAAATTCAATCAATTAATATGTCCTACCATAAGTGATGTGAACCTCGTGATCACATGGTCACACAACTCATAACCAAAAATGAGATTTGATCCCGGAAAGCCGAAAAAGGTATGATGGGCGGGTGACACAATGGAAACCTGCCCCAAGGAACCAACACTATTGGAATGAGTAAAATGACTCCACGAAGCCAGTTAAACTTCGATAAGTCAGATTCAGTTCGTTCAAGAATTAAAGAATGTAAGAACACTTACACATAAAACTCAAAATTTCAAAAGTAATATTCATCAATGGCTGTCAAAATTTAGGTTACATAAGTTTAAATAGTTATTAAAAAAAATAACCCTAATGGATCCCTTATGTGGACTTAAATGAGGTCCACTCAAAATTGACCCAAACCCTAAACTGGAAAGTCCATGACTTAATTCAAACAAGCCTTGGATCCTAGCTGAAAACAAAGTCTTAATTAAGCCCAAACAAGCCTTGGGTTGTAAATAACAAAATTAAATAAAGCCCATAATATTAAATTCATTTACCATGAGAAGAAGAGAAGTATTATAGATCTCATTCAAGGCTTATTTATAGCCTTCCATCTAGCTTTTTAATTCTATAAATAGAAGGAAAAGGTAGCCACCTATGTTGTTTTCAAGTTGTAGTAGGATTCTTTTATCTCCTTTGTTGTCTTCACTTTATGGCCCAAATAAGATTGTATTGGACCCCTCCTACACATGGATAAGATGTACTAGGGTCTCCTCTTGATACTCCAATGGCCCTTGGAATTCTAACTTGGTTGAAACCTTCAAAACTAATGCATTCAATGCCTCTTTTCAATGTTTTTGTCTTAGATCGAGTCATTGGACCATTTGGAACATGTAATGGGTCCTTACTGGTGTTTCTGAGCTGGTTTGCATCATCCCCTTTCTCCTCAAAAGGATTCAACCTCGAATCAAAATCTGAGTCAAACAACGTAAAATCAAAAACATTAAAGATAGCACTAACATCATAGTCACTAAAAGGTCAATTTTTTTATGCATTGTCATTGATTCTCTCTAAAACCAGAAATGGACCATCACCATGAGACTGTAATTTTGATTTCCTTTGGTTAGGAAATCGTTTCTAACACATGTGCACCCAAACCCAATCACTAGGTTGGAAAACAATTAGTTTGCGTCCCTTATTTGCTTTAGAAGCGTAAAGTATGTTCTTTTTCTCTATTTCCAGTTGAACTCCATCATGAAGTTTCCTCACCTTCTTTGCCTTGTCTTCACCATCTAAACTTACCCTTTTCTTTTCAAGGTAGAAGAATTACGTCCATAGGAGTTAGTGGATTAAAACCGTAAGCAATTTCAAAAGAAGAAAAACTAGTTGTTGAATACACAGTTCTATTATAAGCAAACTCAACAAAAGACAAACATTCTTCCCAACTTTTCAATTTTTTTGTATTACAACACGCAAAAGTTGAGATAATATTCTATTGACTACCTCAGTTTATCCATATGTTTAAGGATGATATGTTATCGAAAATAAAAGTTTAGTTCCCAACTTCCCCATAAGGTCTTCCAAAAGTAGTTAAAGAACTTAACATCACGATCTGACACTATACTCTTAGAAATGTCATGCAAACATCAATCTCCCTAAAGAATAAGTTTGGGATATGAGATACATTATTTGTTTTATGGCATGCAATAAAATGCGTCACTTTAGAAAACTTATCAACCACAATGAAAAATAGAGTCTCTACCTTTCTTTGACCTAGGTAGACCTAAAACAAAGTCCATAGAGATATCTATCCAAGGTTCAGTAGGCACAGGTAATGATGTATTTAGTCCATATGGTTGTACTCTAGATTTGGCTTTTCGACAAGAGATGCATTGTTCGCAAATTTGTTACACATCTCTTTTCATCTTTGACTAATAGAAATGCTCTTGCAATACATCCAAGGTTTTCACAACTCCAAAGTGACCCATTAAATCGCCCCCATGTGCTTCACGAACAAGCAATTCACGCAAAGAACTACGCAGGAACACACAATCTATTCTCTTTGAACAAATAACCATCCATCAAATAAAAACTTACCAATAGTTGAATGTCCACATGCATTATAAATCTCAACAAAGTCAGAATCGTCACCATACAATTCCTTCACATATTTAGTATAGAGCAAGCAAGAGGTTGATCCCACGAAGACGTTTTAGTTCAGATTTGCTATATGCTATACAATTGAAGGGGTTGGAAGTTGTCTAGGCTAACACAAAGAAAAAACAAAACTAAACGAAAATTAAATAAAATCCAAAATTTATCAATAAAACAAACCTTAATCGCATGTAAACATCCACCTACAGAAATCAGAATTGATCATGGAAACAAAACATCAATTTATATTCTGAATATTTATCTCTTCTTAACATTGGTTAGTTAACGAATTTATCATATAACTTACCCTAACCATCAAACAACCATAGTGCCCGCACTAGTAATTTAATTCAATGACAGCTTTAAGAACTAGATAAATTGATTAATTAAGAAACATAATTATCCGCAATCTATGTTTGATTTGATTGAATGTTCTCCCTAAGATTAATAACGTAGATCCGCCACAATTATTAACCCAATTGCCTCATAAGTTCATATGCCACAACTCTAGTTTTGATATCAAACTTAGCTATACATTGTCTACAATAATAGCTTAGTGCCCGCTCTAGCAATTAAATAAAAATTCATAGGAAAAATAGGCATAGGAGAACAAACATGTTCATCATATAAACTGGAAAAAAAGGTGAAATAAATCTCACGGTTCTCTTGCAACCGAGAAAAAGAGTTTAGCCTTGCATAGTTGTTGAACAACTAATTAAAAAGAAAGAAGAGAACATGATTTTATTGGGGCATTTTTTCTACTTCTTTTCTGCTGGTTTCTCCTTATTGGTTGTTGGTCGGGCCTTTTTCTTTATATATGCTTAGAAACTCTAGTTTCTATTTTACAAAATAGTTTTTCCTTAAGTTGGCAAAATTTAGTTGTCATCTTGTAAAAATCATATTTCATTCATAAGACATCGTTTTGAGCTAAATCTGGATTGATGATAGGTCTTTGAGTTTGCATCAGTCGGACCTCTATGAGGGTGTTTGGGAGAGCTGTTGCTGTAGCTTTTCAAAGTGCTTTTCGTGTAGAAATACATCAAAATGATGTTTTTTATTTTTTTATTTTTTAAAAATCATTTTTGACATCAGCACATCAAAATGATCTAAAAACACCAAACCATATTCATTTAAAATGAAAAAAAAAAAAAAAGAAAAAAAACTGCAACCGGCGTTTGAAACGCCAGCCAAACAGGCTCTAGCTCCAAATATTTAAGTTAGAATGGCCAAAGGTTACATCGGCATATTGCAGGATTTGACTTTGAAGGCTGCAATTTTCATGCTCTTTCTTTTTTATTTTTGTCCCTTAGCTTGCCAGAAATATATGGATGTTAGCTTTTGAATTCCACTAGAATCACTTCATTTCGACCACTAGAGCTTCTGCTCAGTACAAAACATCAACTGAAAATCAAATTTGTCAATTAGCTCCAGCTCCAATTACCTCATTTTGCTTCTTTTCATCCAAAAATGTCTTCATAATATAAAACAAAGAATATCAAGGTATTTTATACACAAAACATATGCAAAATACTAGGTAAATATAGGTGAAACTATCAAATAATATGGTTACATCATGGAGCCTTGGTACTTCTGTTTCATGGTGTCCCAAATACCTTTTGATGTGTCTCTATTGAGTATGGTTTCCATAACATATCAATCTATGGCTTGAAAGAGGTAATTCTTCACCTTTAGGTCCTTTAGCTTCTGCCCCTCAATCTGTTTGCATTGTGCTTCTATTTGATATTCACTCAGCCACTGTGCTTCTATTTGATCTTCACTCAATTCTGTCGCCATTGCTATAGAAGCATATCTTGTATCAGCCCGTTTTGTCATTGCCATCGAAATCTCTTTCTCAATGAGATCCCAATACTCTTTGGAGCGGAGAAAGTTCTCCATCAACATTGCCCAGTGATCATAATATCGATCGGATTTGGGAATGGTTGTTTTCACAAAACTATTATTGTTGCATTCTATCATTCTGTTGATTCTCTAAAAGAAGAAAGAAAACTTTGTAGTTTCTTTCCACACACGCACACCCAGGCCTCGTATGAAGTTCCGATACCAATGGTTGAAGATATATGAATACACTAAAATGTACACAATTCTTTCACCTCAAAAGAAAACCCCACTTTTATTCATTATCAACAACTGGCTTGGCTTTTATAGCCTTTTACAGAGGAGAGCTTATACGCTGAGCATGCATCAGGCGTGGCAATCACCAAGGAATAACTAACTTAAACAACTTTAACAAACTATAGCAAATTGTAACCAAAAACTGTTATCTTTTAACAGTCTAACAACCCCAGCGATCAATAGCGTTCACATCGGCTCCTTTTTTCGAGTGGTACGTACGTAGTATGACGGCTTCAGTGCAATTAAAGGGCTGCTCTCTTATCATATTCATATAGACTGGGCTCTACACCTTCGTGTCTATTTTAAGCGCAATCTTCCATGAATCAAAAACAATAAGATAAGGCAATCTCTCACCAGGTAAGTAAATAATATCAATATTAACACAGAAAAACAAAACAAATGTACTAATTTTCCAACTATTTTATATTTTTATTCTAGTAAACTTTAACTGCTAGTGAAGCTTGTTTAAACAACAGTCGAGCTAAAACATGCAAATTAACGGAGGATGGTTATTTATACTCCCTTCTTTTTAATTTTTTTGCTAGTATAATCACATAAAAATATCTGAAAACATAAAAAAATTCTTTTGTAAAAAAAATTGAAACGCACCAAACAAAACCCAAGATGATGATGATGAAGAATCACCAGTCCACTATGTTTTTTTATTAAATTCGATAAAATCCAAGTTTATTTTCCTGTTGATAATTTTTATCTGCGGTTTTCTAGGTTTCCTCTGATTGAATCAAGAGGGTTTATATTTTTACCTTGTTTTCTCCGTCTCCTGATATTGGATGAAGAGGATTTTGAAATAGATGGCTAAAAACACATCATTAACGCTCGCTCCGCTCAAGGACGCACCCCAATCAAATGGCATTGATGTAAATAGACACGACTCTCTGATTGTTTATTAAAATACTAGTTTGTTGCTGAGGAAACTTTATTAAATTTTCTTAGTTGGTCGCCAACCAATAAAATTATTTCTTGATTCTTGTTCTTTTAAAACTGAAATCATTCCCTCGGGGTTAAGAAAAGGAACTGAATTTGATCATTGATCTAAGATACCCTCCCTCCCTCCCTCCCTCCCTCTATAAAATCATACTCAAAATTTGTTTTTGTTTGTTTTATTTTAAATAATTTTTTTTTGATATTTTTAAATTATTTTAATGTGCTGATGTCAAAAATAATTTTTAAAAAATAAAAAGATTATCATTTTGATATATTTCTAAATAAAAAACACTTTAAAAAACAACTGCAACCGTCCTCCCAAACAGGCTCGAAAGAGTTTGGTTTCAATTAGCAAATGACATCAATAGTCATTTGTTGATTGAAAATTTATCTATCGAACATTTTTTAAAAACAAAATGGAGGAAGGCCGCAAAAGACAAGGGCACGCCTTGCTTTTACATAAACCCGAAGATTGTATGATCCTGATAAAATCAAATTGATACTGTCAGCTTGTGATCTTCGACTACGGAGAAATTTATTATCACTCAAGAAAACTTGTAACCAGCAGATTTGACAAACTTGTTTACGATGGAACACAAAGTAACTCCCATTTAGAAGCGTGGGAAGACAAGATTCTCGGCTACTGTTTGATTTGTTGCAGTGCCCTTCCAGCACAAATTCCTCTTGACAATTCAATGCCTGCGTCAAAAGCTTTCACAAGACAAGAATGCAAGGATATCAAGTACAAGTGATCTAGCACCCAAATTGATATCTAAGAGTTACAGCATCACTACAGCTTCAGCACATTGAAGCTCATACAAAATACATCAATTATCTTGAAAGTTGCCAAAAACTTGTTAGATATTAAGATAATGCCTCCATTTAATTGAATGGTGATCCAGAAGGTGCAACTAGACCAAGAGTTTGCATGACTTTCGTTCTGCGCAATTCTTGTAATCTTCCAAAAAATGTTCCACCAGCCTAACAACAGCAGTTCAATTTAGTAAAATCAACTTTGTAACGAACAAAAAAACAATGATAAATGAACTTCTTAGTAACAGTGAAAGAACAAGTATTGTTTACACTTACAGAACTAGGGCTAAGTTCATGTTTCTCCTGCTCCCCATCTTTCTTAGGGCTTTGATAGTTTGAGTCTTCAGCAGCACTTGAACCTTTTTTCTTGAGTCTTTTCTTCTCTCCCTGATCATGGCTTTTGGTTTTTGCTTGTCCACTGGTACTTGTGAGATTCCGCTTGACTTTATTCCGCATCCCATCTTGCTTAGGTGTTTCCCCTTTTGAATTACCTTCAGTGTTTGGGCTGTCAAATTTAAGTTCCTTTTCCAGCCCATCTTGATTGGAGACCTTGGTAATGGCTTCCTCAACAATTTTTGAAAGAAAATTGTCATCCTTCATCCTCCTTTGCGGTGTATTCATATTGATTTGTTTCCTTGGAGAGATTCTAGCCTATTACCAAATTAATATTCATGCAGCACATGTGACTCCTCCAAAGTCTAAGAAAGGGGCAAACTTTTAAGTGTTTTGAGTTAAAATAAGACTTTTAACAGGCCTCCTGAAGCAAAGACTAATTGAAAAATTAAGCATAAACTCATCACCATGGGACTACAATTATATCTTGCGGGATAATATCAAACCAAATGCTTAATAACATGAAATCTCAATTCATTTGTCTCAGTCATATGGTTTTACTCTTTATCTGTTCTCTATGATAGTTAGTTCCACGCTCCATGTCTTAAGTTGTTTATTTTTCATCTTTTTATTGCTTTTGTCACAGTTCTCACCAAGAGTTCAAGCTTTACTTTCCACAATTTTTCCCAGGTGCCGCAGCCAACTTCATGCACAAAGCTATTATGATTTGTAGACGAGAAAGCAAACACAGCCCAGGGAACACAGGGGGAAATGAATCTTACATGATTTGAGGATTCTATCTCATAGTTGACTCGATTTCGATTGGAATTCTTGTCTTTAGAAGCACTGGCTCGTCCATTTGATGTGCCTGAATAGTACATATACACATTAACTAATTCTTCTATATGCATAATCTTCATATTATCCTACCAAGTAAATTTCAATACATCAAAATACATATCATTAGATACAAAACACATCATGTTTTGAGTCAGCCACATCTGTAAAAATCAAACCAGATATCAACTGACTAGCAACAAATTCATGCTAAATAAGATTTTTTCATTTGACTGATATATAATATTTTCGAGGTAAAGCATCATTTCTGTTTTGCTATTATACTAACTACAGCTGCATCTGGTAAGAGGTGATAAAGGTTCAGTGTAAATGCTTAAAAATTAAAAGGTCAATTCTTAAGGATGTAAGAGCTATTGTAAAGTGTGTGGTAAGAAAGTAAAATTGTGTTATAATGCATCATGTTAAACGTCAAATCAAATTTAGAAGTAAATGTAATTAGAAAGGAATCAATAACATGTAATGATGCAGACACATGATTAAGAGCCTGTTTAACCCCTGCTTTTCTAGTCCTTAACTTTTACCTGCTTTGCTTTAAAGCAAAGTAATTACAAATACCAAACAAGTGTTTGATAAGAATGTTAACACTCCACTGTGTAATTTTTAGGAGTGGAAGGGGATTCCACATAGAGCATATTGGTTCATGATGTGAAGTGATATTCTTAGAGATGCATGGCTACTTATATCATTACAAAGACATAAATAACTTAAGAAGTTCTTAAATCACAAAAGCACCAATATTATATGGGTCTTAAATTGAATTATTCCGTAAAAATAATGTGTTTTATTCTTTCATTCTTTTTTCATTATTATATTATTTAAAACATTTCATTTTAGTAATAAAAGCATTCATGTTTTCTAAAAAATAAAATATAATACTATTCATTCATTTTTCTTCATTTTTGTGATTATATTTTTTCTTCTTTTTTGTGATTATATTTTTTCAAACATTTCATTTTAATAATAAAAGCATTCATGCTTTCGTCAGGCATTATATTTTAAGTAATTTATTTTAATTTCTTAAAAAAAATTGAATTTAAGTTATGTCGGTAGTAATTTTAAGTCAAACAACACATTAATAGATTACCAAACGGATAAGTAATTCCAACTCATTACCAAATGGTTTAATATGTGTAATTTCACAACAAAATGGTGCAATACAGCACAATAATCACAACAAGGGCTAAAAGCTTTAAAGCCAACCAAATAGAGGAAAACAGGCATTGAGTTTGGACAAAACAGAGAAAAGGCCAAAAATATAAATAAATAAAAGTACCCTCCCCTCCTTAAGAGTAATACTAAAATGCCTAAAGGGGGAAAAATTACGGCATGAGTGAAGTTTGTGATTAGCTCACACTAGCAAAATTGCAAGTCCCACACATAACATGTTCATGTCATAGTTGTTGTATATAACATATTGGTGATGTTATTCGTGGATGTAACTTTATAAAAGTGAACATGCTGCAACAAAAAATCCCTTTTGAGAGGTGGACTAGTGCCATTAAATTCCTTTTCTTACTATAATTTTTATTTGACATCATTGACAAGTATAACCAAATTTATGCTTAACTTAATCCTTCCAATCTCTATGCTTGGCATTTAAAAAATAAAGGGATTCTCAACATATCCACCAGAATTGATACGAACAAGTTGTGCCAAGTCATAAGTAATGCTTGCAAAGTATGGGATATAGAAAGTATATATGGACCAAATAAAAAACAGAAAGGCTAACCTTTAAAATTGTATCCTTTTCCCTTTGATTGACCAGATCTTGATTGAGGAAGATCCTATAGCCATATCCACATAGCAGGACAAACTATAAGCTACTAGAACGTATTGTTATGTTTCTAAAAGAGCAACAACTACACTGTAGCAACAACCTCGATATGAAGTGGCTGAATTAAAGTTAAAAGGGTTACCTGCTCTAATGCTTCCACAAACATTTCACTATAACAACCACCATTCTCCTTGAGTGTCTAAGGATGTGGAGATAAGACAGTGAAATAGTATAACAATCAAAAAGCCTTTACGACCACAAAATACTGAAATCTAATGCACTTAAAAGGGTTCTTTCAGGGACAATGTATATATTGACACTTACAATCTCAAACTCCGAACAACATTTAAATGGATCCGCATAAGTGCTGCACATCGGAGACCAAACAAATTAACACATATAGGCTTACCAGTGAAAACAGAAAAAAGTTGGGCATGGAGACAGCACTGACTATTGATAGCTTCCGTATAACCTAACAAGAACATCTCCCATTAGTCTATTACAAGGTTTGCTGGTCTCACTAATATTGTTGTCATTAACAACCTACAAATAAATCAGCAGATAATCAGTCATGTCTAGCTATTCCAAGAGATACAATATAAAGAGGATTTCATGGTAAAGGCAATGTAAAGCTGGCAAACACATAATATGGCATACCACTGCAGGCCACCATGTGCCATCATCATCACGCCTGACCCACAATACATCACCAATCACATGCTCCACTTCCAAGTGCTCCGGATCTAATTCTTCCCCTTCGTCATCCCTTTCATGACTTCCAATACTTGGGCGACGTTTACCTTTCATGTCTTGTTGTTTTGGTTCAAAATGTAGTTGCAGAAACAAAACAAATAAAAATTCAGAATCAACATCACTATTTCCAACCATGGGAAAATCTCAAACAGCTAAACTACCAACAGCATCTTTGCAGCAATCTTAAAAACGTTACAAGTCTTCTACTAGAGTTGTTATTGCAACCGATTCACACTTACAAAAAAAGACAGCTTAATTGCAAGGACCAGACATCGGTACTAATAAGTACTAAAGAGCAAAGATTGTCTCAATAAGAGCACGAATTATATTATGTGAATGAATCAACCAACCAAACCCTAACGACCGCAAATAAATTCTAGCACTATGTTATACACAGACAGCCCAAGCTCCAGAATAGAACGGAAATCTGCGTAGCTTATCTTTGGTTACCGATAACTGAATCAAAATCAGAATAGACTCACAATGACTTTGGCACTAACCGATATCAGTGCGAACTGGGGTTTAACAAGAGATGCTGGCGAGATCAACGCATGCGAAACTCTTTAGCCCAGTTAGTGGGGGTTGAGAGGACCGATAGAAGTGGAAATACCGACCTGCTTTTGCGCTGCTGTGCCACACTAATTAATTTTTCAATATCTATTTATTTATTCTGGAAGAAGGACTAATCTGGCATCACCTGCTGTAATTATTGTTTGGAGGTTGTTACTATGTCCGCGTGTTAAATTGTGATCGCTATTTTTTTCTTAAGAGAATATCTTTATTGTGAGTCATATTATTTTTTTAACTTAAGAACTATCAAAGCATTAATATCATCATCATTATAATAATAATAATAATAATAATAAACTCAAATTTGACAAAGGCTTTAGAGAGAGAAAGAAGAGAGAGATGCTCTCCCCCCTATGGGTTTCTCCTCCGGTCGCCGGTCAGTTATTGGTTCCCTCTACCTGTGATGATTGTTGCTCAACCTTATTTTACCCCTCTTGCCCTGCCCGTGTCCACCTCTATTCCTTTCATCTTGCCCTAATTTCAGATTTCGAGTTCTCCTCTGCCGCCCTCATCTTGCCCACATTCCAGCCCCTGTTTTCAGCCTCTGCCCCATGGCCAAACAGAAAGCAAAGAAGAAGCCTCACACCCCTTCCTCTCATTCCCCTCCTCAGCCTCCACCAAATAAAAAGGATGTGCAGCCCCCTCTTCCCGTTTCTCTTCCTCCCCCTCAGCATGCCCCGGCATTCATGGCTGCTACTGTTGTCCCTCCAGAAATTCTCTCCAGTGATGAGGAATCTGAAGTGGAAGAGTCTTCATCGTGTGATTCTGATGCTTCTTCGAGTAACTCTTCAGATTTGGGTCCAGTGGATCTTCCCATCAGTTCTTCTCCTGCTACTAATGGTGCCTCTTCTCCTTGGGCTCCAGTAGTCGGCTCAGGTGCCGTTGTGGCGCCATTTGCTCCTATAGGTTAGTGGCGGAACTTATGCACTTCCAACCGTAGCTCTTCGAATTGTTCTAAACTTGAGCATTTTTCTGATATTACTGTTGCTAGAACATTCACTTTAGTTGATGATGATATTGATGTTGCTTGTGATTTCTGGAAATTCTGTCTTATTGGGTATGTCTCAGGTAAATTTTTGGGTTACAAAGCTTTGAGTAACATCATCTCTAATTCATGGCATTGTGAGGCTAAATTACATATTCATGAATCCGGATGGTTAGTATACAAATTTCAGAATGAATCAGAAAAAATGGAAGTGTTACAGGGGGGTCCTTATCTCATTTATGGTAGACCTCTAATGTTATGGGAAATGCCGGAGTATTTTGATTTTAACTCTGCTGATATGTCTACTGTCCCCGTTTGGATAAAGTTGCCGAATTTGCCTCTGAAATGTTGGTCCTCTTCTTGTCTCTCTAAGATTGCTAGCGCTCTTGGTAAACCAATACAGTGTGATATGTTGATGTCCTCCATGTCTCGCCTATCGTATGCTAGAATTTTGGTAGAGATTAATCTTATGGAGGACCTCCCTTAGTCCATTACTTTCTGTTTACTGAATGGTGTTCCTCTTGTTCAGCAAATTGTTTATGAGACTTTGCCAAAATTTTGCAAGCATTGTAGGGTTCTTGGTCACGTGGCTGCATCTTGCTCTATGGCTTCTAAGGATGGGGGAGTGACTCAAACTGCCCCAGCTGATCCTCTTGTCACAGCTGTTGTACATAAAAGCAAAAATAACAAGAGAGGCCGGTCTGCGACAAGGAAGGAGCAGGTTGCCAGTGCAACTGTCTTGGCTGAGGGTGTAGCTCTCAGTTCTCAGCCATCTTTAGCTGATGCAGTTGAGATTGCTAACAGGGTTGATTTTGCTTCATCTTCCAGTGATCCCATGATTGCAAAAGTGGCAGCTGTTGTTGGTGAATGGGAAATTGTCATTAAGAAAAAACATAATAGCAGAAATGTGAAGCAAACAGCAAATAAAGGTGTTGGGGTTGGCTCGGTTGTTCCTCCTGATGCTGGTATGGTTTCAAGACAGAAAAGTGGCACAATAACCAGAAGTAAGGGGCAAGATAGAGAAGGGATATCTTCGGGTGTCACCAATAGAAAGGGAGCTAAGATTTTTGAATGCATCTAGTGGCAATGGTAGGACTTTTCCTACCACTCCTGCCCTCCGATGATTATCCACTATTAGAATGTTAGAGGGCTCAACAGCCCTCTAAAACAGCATGAGGTTGTTAGCCTCATGAAGAAAAATAAAGTAGATGTTTGTGGTTTGCTGGAAACTAAATTGCGCTCTTCTAAGGTTGAAGCTTTGCAGAAGTTTCAGCTCAAGCGTTGGAAATTCTGGACGAATGTTGTTGCGTCTTCCACTGCTAGAATTGTCATCTTTTGGAATCCTTCCACAGTTAAAGTGGTTTTTGTTGACTGCTCGGCTCAAGGTGTTCATGTTGTTATTAGTAGCCTTGTGAGTCAAGTTAGCTTTCATGCTACTTTTGTTTATGGTTTGTATACCATTGTTGATAGGCGAGATTTATGGGCAAGTCTGCGTATGTGGTGTCCTTCGGGTCCTTGGTTGGTGCTGGGGGATTTTAATTCCATTTTGTCTCAAGATGATAAGCTGAATGGAAATGTTGTTTCTATGTATGAAATTTATGATTTTTATAATTGTTGTCATGATTTGGGCTTGTTTGATCTTAATTACTCTGGTTGTCATTTTACATGGTCTAATGGGCATGCTTGGAGTAAAATTGATACGGTTCTTGTCAATCCTATTTGGGCGTCTCTTCAACAAATAGCCCGTGTTCATTTCGGCAATCAAGGTGCTTTCTCCGATCACTCTTTTGCCATGATTTGGCTTGATCACAAGGACAAGAGGCGTCATAGTTTCAAGTTCTTTAATATATGGACCTCTCATGTTGATTTTCTCACTACTGTTTCTGAGAATTGGCACCTGAATGTTGTTGGCTCTCCCATGTTTACATTCTGTAGGAAACTTAAGGTGCTTAAAAACCTTTGAAGCATCTCAACAAACTGCATTTTAGTCACATTTCCGAGTGAGTGTCAAGAGTAGATTTGAGCCTTGACTCCCTCCAATCTACCCTGCATGGGGATCCTAACAACCTGCAGCTTGTTCTTGAAGATAAAAAGCTCCGGCTCCAGCTCCTGAATCTCAAACTTGCTGAGAAAATGTTCTTCTGTCAGAAGATTAAGTGTTCTTTTCTTCAAGATAGAGACAGAGGTTCTTGGTTCTTCCATGCGATGATGAGCCAAAGGCATGGACAAAATTATATCCCTGCGATTTAGAAATTCGATGGTCTTCATACTGTTTTGGAGGAGGAAGTTGGAGCTGAATTTGTGGTCTTCTTCCAGAACGTCTATGGAACCTCCAAATCCACCTTGTCGTTGGATGTTGATGTCCTTAGTTGTTGTCCTTGTATCTCTGAAAGTTCTAGTGCTCTTCTCTCGGCTCCAGTCTCTAATGATGATATTAAGACAACTTTGTTTGGTATTGGGAATGATAAGGCTCCGGGGCTGGACGGTTATACTTCTCTCTTCTTCAAATCTGCCTGGTCGGTTATTGGTGATGATCTCTGTATGGCGGTTCAGGATTTTTTCAGATCGGGGAGGATGCTTAAGCAGATTAATCACTCGGTTATCTCTCTGATTCCCAAATCTGCTCATGATTCTACTCCTAATGATTTTTGGCCCATCTCTTGCTGCAATGTGATTTACAAAGTTATTTTGAAGCTTCTTGCTAATCGTTTGTCTATTTCTCTGGGGGATATTATCAGTCCTATGCAGAATGCTTTCCTGGGTGGTAGAGCTATGACAGATAATATAAACTTGGTTCAAGAGCTCCTTTGGCAATATGGTAAAAAGTGAACCTCTCCTAAATCTCTCATGAAGATTGACTTCAAGAAAGCCTTTGACTCGGTTCAATGGTCCTTTATCCGAGAGCTTTTAGGGCTACTGGGCTTTCCTTCTAGGTTCATTCATTTGGTCATGCAATGTGTTGAAACCACCTCCTTCGCTATTGCTATCAATTGGAATCTGTATGGTTTCTTCCCGGGTAAAATTGGAATTCGGCAGGGGGGTCCTCTTTCGCCGTATATTTTCATCACTTGTATGGAGTATTTCTCTTGCATGCTAAAGGGAGTTTCTCAGCATCAAGCTTTTCGTTTCCATCCGCAATGTAAGCCTCATGATATCACCAATCTTGCTTTCGCTAATGATGTTATGCTGCTTGCTAGAGGTGATAAGTCTTCTGTTCTAGCGCTTCTTCGTTAGTTAGAGATTTTTGGGAAGATTTCCGGTTTGGAGGTAAACCCCTCCAAATGTTCCATTTATTTTGGGGGAGTGGGTGATGATTTGAGACAAGAGATCATTCATGCTACGGGATTTGCCAAAGGGTCCTTCCCTTTTAAATATCTTGGCGTGCCTTTAAGCCCTCATCGACTGTTGGTGAGTCAGTTTTCTCCTCTCCTTCATAAGCTTCAGGCTGCTATTCAAAGCTGGGTGGGCAAACACCTCTCTTATGCAGGAAGGTTTGTGCTTCTACGCTTTGTTCTCTATGCCATGGTTCAGTTCTGGATTAGTATTTTCCCTCTTCTGGACACCGTCATTACCAATATTATCCGTCTTTTCAGGAATATTTTATGGACAGGTAATGTTCAAAAATCCCATTCGGCTTTGGTTGCTTCGAAGAATGTGTGTCTGCCCAAGCAGGAAGGTGGGGTGGGCCTTTTTGACATCAAAGCTCATAATAAAAGCTTTCAGGTGAAGCATCTTTGGAATATTCATCTGAAGACTGATTCTCTTTGGATCAAATGGATTCATCACTTCTATCTTCCAACTCACTTGATTTGGGATGCCCTAAGCTAAGACAACTTTATCTCCGCTATGAAAAAACCTTGTTTCCTTGAAAGATCAACTTGTCCAGGATTGTGGGAGTAGCTCCTCTATTATTGCTACTATGACTTCTTGGTCTGCTGGTACATGTTGTTTCTTGGCTAATGCTTATGAACACTTTCGAGTGAAGGGCCGTATGATCCACTGGGATAGGGTGGTGTGGGAGCCTTGGTCTTTGCCTAAACACTGTTTTGTGTTGTGGATTGCGGTGTTAGGTAAGCTCAGAACCAAAGATCGTCTGCATTTCATTCCTACTAACGCTAGCTATGTGTTGTGTAGTCAGGACCAGGAGTCGCATAGTCATTTATTCTTTAATTGTCCCTGGACTTCAAACTTGTGGGAAAACATTGTTCGATGGCTGCATATTCATCGTCGAATGAGCTCCCTTCCTAGTGTTATTCGTGGCCTCTTCCCAAAACGGAGTAAGATGGTTTCTAGAATGCGGAGAGCCTCTCTTGCCATCTCAGTTTATCTCATTTGGGAATAGCATAATAAAAGGTTGTTTGATTCTTCTTCATCCTTGGTGGAGAGAGTTTTTCGGAGATTCCAGGTTCTGTTCTTCACTATTTTTCACTTCCATGAAAAAGATCACTTCTCCATTAATATTGGCTATGTATGGCCGGTCTTAATGGGGTGGTGTTGGTTATCGGTTGTTTCTCTGCTTGCTATGCTTGTTGTGGCTGGTTGTGAATGTTGTTCTTCTTTTAGTTCTTGCTTTTTGCTTGTATCTTAGCCTGCCAGCTTCTTAGTTGGATTGTAGGCGGATACTATACTTCTTGTTTTGGCTTCTCCTTGGTTTGCTCCCCTTGTTTGGCCTTGTGATTCTGTTCCCTTGAGGTGTCTGCTCTTTTTTAGGTTCTCTGACTTTGCTGTTCACAGCTTGTTGTATTCTTTGATCTTTTTTTATATACTTACATTTGATCAAAAAAAAATAATAAAACTCAAAAGATAATATTTATTATATGATATTCTTTAAAAATATTTTTATAATGATATATTAAAAAAAAATATTTTGAAGTATTAAGATGGTGATATATTAAATTTATTTTGCTTAACTTATAAAATCTTTCACCTTGATCATAAAATCATGATATATAGAAAATAAATAAAAATAAATTACGAAACTTAATTTTTTTAATTAATCAAATATTAAAGGATTAAATAAAAAATGAACTAGCCTAACATGCTAAACACGTATCTTAGATCATAATATTAGAATAAATTTATAATAAAAAAAATACAAAACTCCATTCTAACATATTCAATTTTAAAAGTTAAAATGAAGAAAAACAAAATTTAGTTTATGAGATCAAAATAACTCAACATAAACAAATTGGAAAAAAAATATTATTAAGTCTAAGTCTTAAACAATATATTATTGAATGATGAAATTGAAGGGAAAAAATGAGAAAAAAACTAAGTTGTTATAGGGTGAAAAAAAAACTAAATACAAAAATCAAGTAAGAAACTAAGTTCATTTGGTTAACTTGTTAATTCCATGATTTTGTTTTTGAGATCAAAACAACTTCAAAAAAATATTCAATGAAAAAAAGGTCAAAAAATAAACTAAGTCAACTCAGATTAACTTATCAAACTTATGATCTAAGTCATGATATCGTGATACTCCATAGAAAAAAAAAAGTAAAATTATAAAATCTAATTTTCAACTGATGAAATATTAAAGGATGAAATAAAAAAAAAGTTAAATGGAAAAAATATCCCAAAAAACTATAAAAACATATGATGTGAGTTATGAGAGTGAGATAAATTCATACATGATCCCCAAGGGATGTGGCGTGGTGGTAAAGGATTTGAGATTTGTCTTACAGGTCTTGGGTTCGAGTCAGGGTGTACTCACCTTATAAGATCTTAGAACAATTGAGGTATTACATGTTTAACTTTTAAACCTACAAAAAGTGGGGTTTCTTCGAAACCAAAAAAAAGATAAATTCATAAATGAACCTTCAATTTTCAATGGGATCTATGTTGAAAGTTAAAATTAAAAAAGAAAAAAAACATATATATATATATATATATATATATATATATATATATATATGTGTGTGTGTGTGTGTGTGTGTGTGTGTGTGTGTGTGTGTGTGTGTGTGATTAAATCAATTTTGTAAGTTGTAATGGTAATGATATAAATATGCTTGAAATTCATGGTAATGACAAATCTCAAGTATGGATTCGATTGACTGAAACGTTAACAAATAAGATGATTTAGCTTAAAAAGAGATGGCATGGGTTATATCGAATTTGGTAGATTTATTTATGTGGAATGGTGTGTTTGAAATTCATAAATGAAGGTGCTGTTATCCACTTTCTTACCACATTTTTAAAGTAGTTTGGAAATGAACCAAAACAATAGCAAAAGAACAAAAACATATGTGTTTTGTTGTATTTGTGTTATCTTTATTATTTTTAAGCATCATCTCAAAAGGATTCAAATTTTAAACTTATTTCAACATATTTGGCTTCTAACATATCATTTGAAAAATCATTGATTTTCTTTTTGAGGTGACATTGATGTTATACTCTTTTTAAAAAGAAAAAAAAGATAAAAAATATTTGAACAAATGGATCAAAATTAAAAAAAGAAGAAAGCAAGGGACTAAAAAAAATATTTTTACCTATAAATAGGTGGCTATACCCAATTTGTGGGGAGGAGAAAATTTAAAAGGAGGAATTTTGGGGAACCACAAATAAATTTTACACTCTCTTAAACGAAAAAACCTAATCCTAATCCTAATCCTAATCCTTAAAAAACACCTTTTTCTCACAATTTCCCCTTTCCTCTCAACTTCGAGCCACCAACATTGCCATAACATTTGTTGTCACAAGTTACCAAAAACCCTATTAGGACATCTACATTGATATTTTCCCTAAAAACATATTTTTATCACTCAAGCCCATAATAATAAAAAAATAGATTTGTGTCATCAAAATTGTCTCAACGATAGTTTTTTTGCTCGTCTCACGCATTGCCATCCCTGGAGAGGGGAGATAGCATGCGGGAAAGAGAGTTTTTTTACTATCATAAACTTACTAGTATAATTTTTAGAAGTCACCACCTAGTATTAAGGTCAGTATGAAACATAATATTCTACGAGTCCTAGTAAGGCTACTTGTTGTGCAAAGGAAAAATGCATCACCTCCACTGCACCCTACTTAAGATAAGTTGCATTGTTGTCTGATTATTTTTCTAAGTCATATTTTTTATTCGTTGGTCTTTTCCAAGGCTTGAAATAGATTTCTCTTCGTGAGAGAGTCTCTACCTCATTGGGTCAAAACTTATTTGTTTTAAGGTCTAAATTTTAACACTGTATAAATTGTTCTTTAATATCGACAATATACTTTTGATGTAATTTACACCCCGATAATTAAAGTTTACAACTAAAAAATTAACAAAAAAGATTGTTGAAAGATTTTTGATATTTTGGTCAAAATCCAATGGATAGTCATAGTCATAGTCATAAAGTGGTTATGATATCCCATTTTTGTTTTAAAAATATGAGAAAAGATGCATTTTTTTTTTATGAAAAATATGCTTAGAAAAGTTTTAGAATTTGATCGTATGTACGAAAACAATCAACTAGATCAAGCTCGAAGAAATGGGTTGGGGCAGCCACGTTGGGCCATTTTGGCCTAACTAGTTCTTGGGTCAGGCTGGATAGAATGTCCACACTTCTTACTATTCACACACAAGTGAACAGTACTTGACAGAGAAGGAGAAGGAGGTTACCATGTCACTGTCATCATGTAGACGAGGTCGGGTTGGTTCTTTCGATGGTGGTGATGTCGAGAATGGTGGCCTGTGGTTGTTGTAGGAGGTGTCAGAAAGTTGTTGCAATGTAGAAGGAAGATGATGCAAACCAAGGAGCTGGACATGTTGATCATACACTCGGGAATGCATCTGAATTTGCACAAGACCCTTTGTCACTTCCAAGTGGCCCAATTACAAGACTTAGAGCCAAACGTTTCAAGGAAGCACTAAATGGGCTAATCCAAGAGATTTGGACTGATTCTAAAAAGACCAAGATGGGATTAAATAATAATCGAGGCTTAGTCCACATCATCAAAGCAATTGAAGAGGGTAATAATTATGCAAAAACATTTTAGCATGTTCTGACCATCAAAGGGCATGAATTTGATGAGTTCAAAGGGTATTAAATAGAGGAATGAATTTGGTCTTGAATTGTAACAACCCGATATTTTTTTTTATATATATATATATATATATATATACTTAACACACAAGGTGCCAGAAATCAGAGAGCCTGATTACCTCACATCATCGAAATACCATCCATACGATCAACATTTCATTAAAAGTGGATCTTACATAAATATGTAGTATTATGGTTGTATAATTAGAAATTCATATTAAAAATATGCCTGCATAGACATGAGTTTGCATTCCTATCGTAACTAATAGCCATTACAAATTTATACAGAAGGGTTTAATAAAAGTTATGCGTTCAGTACATTGATTTATACGAAGTATATTGCGATTTAGTATGCATCTACGTGATTCCTTGCAACCGTAGGTTCCCGTGTGTCGGGTTCCTAGACATCTAGTGGATATGACGTCCCTGCAATAGTATTAAACATTTAAGAGAATGTAATTACTTAATGATAATAATAATGACGAAGACTAAACGGTCTGGCAGTTAAATGAGGCATCAACATTTATAATCACTTCATATATTTGGTACAAATAGCTAGTAATGCAATATATATACCAACTATTGTAATTAACCAAAATCTTAAACCCGG
This sequence comes from Salix koriyanagi, assembly GCA_029228605.1. Classification (NCBI taxonomy): domain Eukaryota; kingdom Viridiplantae; phylum Streptophyta; class Magnoliopsida; order Malpighiales; family Salicaceae; genus Salix; species Salix koriyanagi. The sequence goes on along the minus strand of CM055331.1, from coordinate 7,668,273 downwards.
CTATCCTCATAAGGCATCATTTGCTAAGGTTAACCGTTCATTTACTCCTGGTCATCCTTTCCGGATACCATTAGCCGAAAGCTAATCATTCTTTTGTTCCGGCCATCCATTCGGATGCCATTCGCCGAAGCTAATCATTCAATTATTCCGGCCATCCATTCGGATGCCATTAGCCGAGGCTAATCAATCGTTCGTCTCGGCCATCCATTCGGATGCCATTAGCCAAAGCTAATCAATCGTTCGTCCCGGCCATCCATTCGGATGCCATTAGCCGAAGCTAATCAATCGTTCATCCCGGTCCATCCATTCGGATGCCATTAGCCAAAGCTAATCAATCATTCATCTCGGCCATCCATTCAGATGCCATTAGCCGAAGCTAATCATTCAATTATTCCGGCCATCCATTCGGATGCCATTAGCCGAAGCTAATCAATCTTTTGTCAACCTTTAAACATCCAACAAACTAATATAGATTCTAACACAATAAGGTAATATTCATGTTAACGTATTTCCTTATTCAACATATAAAAAAGGAAGGTGCAAGTCACTTACCTGCTCCACCCGTGGGTCGTTCCTGCCTCGACGACGGTCCAATCCCGACCGCACCACCTAAAACATCAATGGTCATAATCAGTACATTTGTATTTTTTTGAATCACTTTCGTCATCACACTCATTTCAAGAGTTCATATGTTCACATTCAAGTGTTCCACATTTTACAATCCGAATCCAGACTGGAAGTTTGGTGATCTTGTTCATGTCCAAACATCCAAGGTCCATTTTCAAGAACCTTTTGTAACTCATTTCCTGTTTTGAAACGAAACATTGTAAAACCATTGGCCAAGGATGTCACATCCTAAAGGCCAAACCTCTTCCATATCCTGCTAGCAATTTAATTCATAGCATGAAAAGAAAACTTATTCCCGGGAAAGAAACCTACCAGGCACCGGCGCCAATCCACAGCGGACTTCTCCCATAAACTACCATTCAATTGAAGACGAGAACCACTCGGCTTACGAGGGCTAGGGTTGAGAGTGCACCGAGTGTTACTGTCGGTAACTCTTATCTTGTCGGCCCAAGCTCCTGTGAAAGGGGGTTTTTGGATTAGAAGTCATGTAAGGACACAAACAAATTTGTTGTCAAGATAGCACTCAGTAGTAATTGTAATGGCAATAAATCACAATTATCTCGACAAATATCAAATCCCAACGGTTATTATGTATAAAAACCCATTATATAAAACATATTCAAATTTCAGGGTATTTCAACGGTTGGATCTACCAAGATCAGAGTTAAACCGGAGACTGACCTTAAACTGGAAAGCTACTGTTAAGCATCAATATCTCCTTGATGAAGTGTACCATTCTCATCTCCACCGTTCAGAACATGAATAATACTCATACGCACCACATAGCCAAATTTCAGATTGATCCAACGGTGCAATGAAGGCAAACTAGCTGGCAGTTCTGACTGGCCGAAGGAACAGATTTAGCTATATTGTTCAAAAGATTACACGTCTCCACCAAAGCAATACCAGGCTGATCCCTCCAGTGAACATTTAGTAACAAGTAAGGCGCACACAATACTATAATTTAAGCTTGATCCAACGGTAAATAGATTCTATAATCAGAAGGCGGCTCAAAACTGGTTGAGAGTTGCAACAACAAGATCCAGAATTCATTCAACCCAAATATATCTCAGTTGGTTAAACATACTTCAAATCCCTACGGTCATCTTGTAGGCAATATAAATACGCACAACATACCAAAATTTCAAAGAAATCCAACGGTGGACGGAGGAGGAACTATCTGGCGACTTTGACGAATTTGAGGGGGTTTTCCAGAAATCTTCAGATGGCTGGATTTCTCAAACGGCTTCAGATAATAACAATCCCTTCGGTCAAAGTTTTGAAAATGGTTAGGTGCATAACATACTCAAATTCCAGCCCGATCCAACGGTGGTCGGAGGAGATATTGTTCTCGGAGTACCACCCCTTCTTCTCTTTTTCTCTCCAACCTCTCTCTAACTTATCTCCCTCCCCTCCAAGTGTACAAATGAGCCCCCCATTTCCTTTTAAATGTATCTTTTTACCCCACCTCTTCTCTTCTTATAATTTAAATCATAATTTTTTTATTTATTTCAATTTCACCCCTCTCAACTTATTTTACTCATCTTTTAATTCATTCCTTGAGTTTCTTTTTTGCAAGTTCATATTGTTGCAGATTACTTACAAAATATTGACCTTGGTCGTATTTCTTTATGATTTTCTGTCGCGTCATGAAATCGGCAGCGAAAATCTAAATCAGCCTTTAATATATATATATATATATATTCTCTTGGGTGTTTACATGAATGGTTATGTTAAATACATTGAATTTAGTCATTTAGTTATTTATTGTAGCCTCTAGAAGTCCAAAAGACCTAAAAACATGGGGACTTGTTTATGTTACTGTTTGACCTCTTTTAAAGCTCTAGTTATGACTTTTCATATTCTTGGAGGGTTGTTCCAAGTATATAAATGGGTATTTCGAAATGAATAAAGAGATTATATTTTCAAAAAATTATCATATTTGTGAGGTCTTGTGTTCCTCTTCGTTCTTAAAAGAACTCCTAGAACTTATCAAGTTAATCTTGTGGCGTTCAAACAACCAAACTTATCACCTTGATTGTTGAGAGATTCTCAGGTTTTCTAGGTGTGGCATTTTAATCTTTCGTTGTCTTGGTTTTCATCTTGCTAGGTATCGGGTCAAGGCTCAACCAATCTTGTCTACACGATCTTGGGGTTCTAAACCATCATTCTTATTGGGTTTCATCACAATTGTTGATGAAGTTAATATCAGAAGGTGACGTTGCTACTGGTCTTTATCGCTTGAGGTGAGGAAATTGTTGTTGCTACTAGACGAGGACACGGAGGGGTTGTCGTCGATGTCAAGAGGCTGGTGGTGGTGGATAGAGGAGCAGTACAGCTGTTGTCGTTGCTAAAAGAGGAGTTGTAGTTGCTACTGCCACTAGAAGAGATGAAGAAACTATTAATGTTGGGGAAGAAGAAGTTGTTGTCGGAGCTACTACTGTCAAGGAGGAAGAAGGAGAAGTTGTCGTTGTCTCCGACGATTACCTTAAAGTTGTGATTGGTGGCGTCGATGATGAAGAGATAGAGAATTATTGTTCTCGACGATGGAGAGGGAGAAGTCGTGATGGACGATTAGCTCGTAGTTTTTTTTTTGTTTTCAATACTTGCATGTATTAAGTTCTATTTGTTTCTTTTTTTCTTTGCTTCCCCCTTTCATTGCACCGTTCACCTTGTTTTTTTGTTCCGCCTTTTGTTTTCTTTTTTTTCTCCAGCTCCCTTGTTCTTGTTTGTGCATATATTTATAGAGATGAAGACAACTCTTCATTTGCTCGCTTCATGTGGATGATGGCTTGGGCAGTTTGTCTCTGCCTCTTCCACGATGGTGTGCCTACATTGTTCTAATCACTGAACAATGCATTTTGGTCCCTTGATTTATAAATTTTTTTCTAATTGTGCCCTTAATTGACCTTAATCTTTTAAATTTATGCAATTTTATCCCCATCAAAACTCCAATAGCAACCATAAATTTACATGCTTGTTTTACTTTGATCCTTAGTCTCAAATTTATGCAATTTGACCCTCAATTGTCCATTAAATTTTTATTTGTATTTGATTTTGCCCTCATTTCTAACAATTGACTTGGAAAAAATTCAATTTGGTCTTTGAAAATTCAAATCCTTGGTTATTCATAAACTTGAATGAGGCTCCTGAACTTGATTTTTCATCAATTAAACACTTAATAAATTAATTTGACCAATTTAAAGTATAATTAAGTCATTGCACTTAATAAAATACTTCAATTAGACCCTAAATTAATTCATAAAAATAATTATACTTTAAATTGGCCCACGATTAAATCAAATTACCCATATAAAAAATATAATTATGCCTCTTGACTTAATTTTTGCGCAGAGTTATCCAATATTAAATTATTTTATGCTTTGAATTTGCATCTTTGGACACAATAGAGGTACGATCAGATTCTCGAATCCATCCAAAATTTCCAACTTAATTTTTCTACTAACATTAGTCTTTTTTTATTTTATTTCGAGTAGATTTTGAGGAATAACCCATAAATGGGTTATGACAAAAATAAATTGTTCTCATCAAAACCTTTAAACATATCAAATATCATAATGCAACTTACCCTTAGGAGTGCTAATATCATCCTTAACCACAATTAGTCTCTTACCATTGATTCTCTCATAAAACTAGTACACTCGAGTTTTTATAGTGACCTTAAGCCAAACAACAAAGTGACTTTTTCATCAACCCCCTCCTTGACATCGTGTGTCCACTTGTGAAAGGATGACAAATTCCTCTAGGGAAGATATATTTAAGATAATATTGGACTAAGCTTTGTGTATTTAATGTTGTTTATCTGTTTTGATGTGTTTAAATTTTACCACTCAGCTTATTTTATTTTAATTATGTTTTGGCATATTTTGTATTTGACTTATGTGTATACATCTTCATACATTGTTAGTTTATTTGAAATACACCATTTTAGGTTACACATGGAACTTCAAGTTAAGCGGTTGACTTATAACTTATTTTAATACTTTTATTCAAGGTTTAAGTTTATATAACACTCAACTCTTTATTGAGTCCTTAGAATAATAATGATTGGTATACACGCCATCTCATTACCCATTGAGTCTCCATATAACCTTTACAAAGGTGATTTTTAGGAAAACAAAAGAGTTTTTTTAGAGACCAAATAGTCAGCCTACCCTCTATCTCATGTAAAAAGAATTAGATCCTAGTTTTAGAGTGTTGCTCCCTAATTGTTGTGCATCAAGGTAAGCCATTTTGAAGTATTTTGAATTTAGGACTTACGGGTGACACAATGATCATTACTTGGGAAGTTTTCATTGTAGAGTTTGGGTAACAATCAAAATTGTTGCTCATCATATAAGAGTTATGACCATGTATCACACTTAAAGGGCGAGTTCATCATAAAAAAATTCTCATACATTTAAACATGTACACTTATAATATGAAATAAAGGTCCTTCAAATATGTCTTCATTTGATGAGTTTTAAGTCGTCGACATCTGACAATACTAAAAAGAATTCACTTTAATCTAGAAACATCATTGATGGTTTTCTATAAGCCAATAATAAAAGACTTTGTTGTACCATTAACTTATTTTTGACCTATGCTCGGATGTCATTTGTGAAAGTTTGTATTTTTCAATATAGACTACGGGGAAATATAGGTTTTTTTCACGAAGTGCAATAAGTTCATGTATAAACTATTTTCATAAAGCATCAATCAAAAAACCAACATTGTCTCTAGTTTATTTATATAAAGTCTGATTGGAAATAAATATCATATTTTCTTTGTTTTGACCAGCACTTCAAAACTCCATCTAGAAATATCTTTTTATTTTCTTCTTAATCATATGGAGTTAGTGGCATAAAAAAAAATAAAGGAGTTCTACTCTACCATGCATACAATAAAATAAAAAAGGAAACTTATGGCTCTTTTGAATGGGATGTTAGCCAAAAGGGTATTAAAAAGGGTTTGAGTTTTATTAATTGTAATGGTTTGTAGTTTGTGTGTGTTTGAATTGATTTATGTTGAGAATTGAAACAAAAATGGAAAAGAAATCCAAAGGTAAAGGCTTGAGTGTTTTCAGCCATATTAGAAAATGGTGGGAAACAAGTTATCGAAGGGAATGGTGTGTAAAATTATTGATGAAACTATATTTTGAATATGATTAAATGTATTTAAAGTGAAGAAAATGGATATTTAAGTCATGGGGTATAAATGGTGTCATTTTGCCAAAATACATGATAAAAACAAAAAGAAGAATAAAAGTTAACGTATTACACAAAACTATGATGAAGATAATTGTTATAAAGTGATATAACATGTAAAAGAAAGGTTTGATAAATAGGCAAATGTACTAAAGAAAATGGGTTATGTTAAGTGTGGGAATCAATCAAACTTAGATTACACTAGTATTAGACCTCGTAAGTGAATACTATTGATATCTTAGAATATAGTTGACCCCAAAAACAGGAGTAACCAATAAGGTAGTAAAAAAAGGACTATCATTAGTGAAAACACATTTCCAACACCTTTAATTCATCACTTTATTTTGCTTTATTTTCCAAAACCTACACATAAGACTAGAAATGTGTTTGATATTGTAATAGTAAATAAATAAAGTTGGATGGAATTAAAATTAATGTATATAATTACTTCATTAAGAATTTGGTTGAAAACTCATAAGTGGGAGTAATCAAATTAATAGATTAAGATTAGATAGTTATGGTTATTTTGACAACGTGTTAAAGTGTAAATGATGGTTATGGCAACATGTTTTGGTGCTTGAAATGTTGTTGTTTAGATAACATAATAAAAGTACACACAAACATCAGTGTGAGTCAATTCAATAATTTATACATGAGAAACTAAGGGATGTTTATAATAATCCTAGTCTATTAAAGTTAGGATAAATACAAAAATGTAGAAGGAAAGGAAAGTTGGTTGTTGAGATCTAGGTTATCTATTCTGTTTCGATTGATGCTTTGTTTTTTTTTCAATCAGAATGGAATGTTTCAGTTTCAGAGCGTTTCGGCACGCCGTTTCGGGGTTGTACTATTAATGTATATATAATTAAATATATTAATTTAAAAAAAAACAAATTTAGTTCAAATACAAAAAAAAATTTATTAAAAATTGTGCAATTTAATCTAAAAAGACACAATAAAATGAATTTTATGAGCAAAATTATAAACATGTAAAATATTACGAGAATGTCATCATCAATCTCGTAAGTTTAGTACATTCTCTTATTTCTCTGAAATTTTAACATAATATATATAAATATGTCAAGAGACTTCTTGTAAAATTTCATCTCAATCTAATGGTAGGATTGAGAGATATGATTGATATTATAAAATTATTCATTATTTGAAAAAAAAAATTATTTGGCCAAAACAGAATGGGGGAACGAAATCAGAATGTTCCGGCTACTATTTGGGAGGAATTTTCAAAATGGACCAAAATTTAAGCGAAGTAAAAACTGCGCCGTTTTATCTCATTTTTAAATTGGTACGAAACACTTTGGCTAAAATGAAATTAAATTAACAGCACTAGCTGGAATAGTTTGGAATATGTAGAAGTAGGACCAATATGGTAGCCTAACTATATGAGCGCTCAGACTTTTAAGTTTTTATTTGTTGTGTTAGTGGACACAAAGATATGTTAATTTAATATGTAGTGTAGTCAATTGATTGGTTACATGTGGCATTACTATATTTATGTAAAAAATATACTTATTATTAATAAAGACATAATTTATCTTTAATACTCATATAATATTAGATTAATGAATCTAATACTTGGTTCATGAATCTAGAGTAAAAGTAAAATCAATGAGACAAAAAAGATTTTGAAAAAAATATAATTTTTTTTTTATAATTATGGGATTTTTATTGTATTATAGTATTGTTACTAAAATATTCCTAGTCGATGTTCTCTTAATTATAGGATATTTATTAACTATTTAATTAACACGCCCCCTCACATGTTGTTCTGGGACACAACCATGTATTGCACTCTAGTATGTATGTTGAACATGCTAATCAATCTTATTTTTTTTTAAATATTATTTTATACTTATTATCTTGTGTGCTTCACGAAGTGAATAAAAAAAACCCTAGAAGATAGTTTAAAAACTTTTACTTTTAAGGATAATTTAATCAATACACTAGATGTAAACAAAAATTAAAATAATGAATTGCCCCAATAAACTTAACAATGATTAGCGAGCTCTTAGAAAAATATCGTATTATTCGTAAGTTCAGTGATTTTTTCTTGAAATGGTACAATGATGATAATGAATTGTATCTTGATGAAAAATATAGAAAAACTTGGCAGTTTTAATGTTTTCGAAGAAAAAAAGGTATATAGTTTAATCAAATTCGAAGAGTTTGGGAAGTTAAAAGAAGAGGAAAATAAAGCTAAAATATATAAACTATATTAAAAAAGTATAGAAAGTGATGTGATAAATCAAGATTATTAATTCCATTTTATTCCGTTTCACTCGGAATGATCGATACATTTTATTTCAATTCAAAAAATAGAACAAACCAGAACAAATTTTATCTCACTCAAAATCTTAGCATGTTCTGGAAATTATGTCCAGAATATTTCGGTTTTGTTCCACCCATTCTGTTCCGGGCAAATAGTATTATTTTTAAAATAATAAATAATTTTACAATATCAATAATTTAATTCGACCGTTAGATTGAGAATTTTTTTTACCATAAGTCTTTTTCCATATTATATATATTATGTTAAAAGTTCAGAGCAATCAGAGAATGTAACAACCTTACAACAATGATTATGATATTCTCGTACCAAAATTCATATTTTTAAAAAAAATCATTTTATTGTGTCTTTTTTAAGATTATTTTTTTCTCAATTTTATTATTCAATAATGAGTTTATTACAAATTGAACATTATAATTTGTTTTATTTAAGGTTATCATGGTCTTATGAAGCATCTATACATTTAAAAGGTTAACCTAGGTTGACTAAAGTTAATCTAATATATTGTTGTTTCAATATTTTTTTAAGATATCAACTTGTTTTTTTTTGTTAAAGTATATTTTTATCAATTTTTCATGTTATCTTTGAACTCATCAAGTCGATCGAGTTATATCAGTTCAACTCTCATTTTTTACTTATATTTGAAATTTAAATTGTACAATTCTAAACATTTTTATTTCTGGATTTGAATTATTTTTTATTGAATTAATATATTTAATTATATATATATATATATATATATATATATATAAACACCAAAACATTTGAAAACAATAATATTCTATTTTAATTAAAAAAATGAAAACGAAATTTAGAACCTTGGCTAAAATAAAGATTATATCCGCCAAAGTTCCAAAGCGTGACTTGTACAAACGGCGAAGACTGATCCAAAACTATGCTCCCACAAATGACAAAACAGCAATCCTTACTCCTTAGCCGTTGGATAAAAAACCCTTTTGTCTTTTTTCGTTTCCCACAGTAAACTCAATCCCACGCCCCCCCAATCTGAGAGTAGAAGTAAACCCTCTTTTCTCTTGCCTCAAGGATCCACCACTGTTTCCTGGTCTGTAATCTCTCCACCTCTCTCTCTCTTTTTTTGTGCTTGAATAATTGTTTCAAATTCCTGTTTGGCTAACGAAAGTTTCATTCTTAAAAAAGGAAGAAAACAAGTATTTCAATTGTAATTAGTTTAAATAAATCAACCAGTTTATATCTACTGAAAATTTTGTTGGAAATTTTATTTCTGTTCTAAAATTACGTTTTTCAGTTTAATCTAATATCAGTTTTGCTTATTTTGAATATGATGTTTCATTTTTTTATAAATAGGGGTCTACACTCGTTAAGGGGAAATCTTCCTGGTGATAAATTCCAAGAGCTTGAGTAATGGTGGACCCATGGTGGTCTCTATTGGGTGCAGCAATACCAGCTATAATTGCAGGTCAAGCATTGAGAATGAAGAAAAGAGGAGCTGATGAGCAGAGGTTAAAGAGTGCTAGAGGCCGTGAAAAGAGCTCCGATGAAATTTTTGTTTGCGAGAGGGTATGCACTTCGAATAGGATGCTAAAAAAGGTTGGTGCATTATCTAAAGACCCAACTATTGATACTTGTGTGACTGTTTGTGGTGTTTCTGAGCTCGATGCTTGTGCCGATGCGTGTGCCAGAACTGTTTGTGTTAATCAACACCAATTGCCTAACTGGAATGATATTTGCCTTCGGAGGTGCCAAAGTGAGTGTCTTAGGCTATCTAAGTCCTATGAAACTTCCTGAGAGGCTCTTGTATTGTACCGTGCCTGTCATTAGACCTGGATTTACATAAAGTTTAGTGTAATTTACATTTCCTCGAGGAATTTGATGGAATACTTTGTTCAAAATGGAAGTGTAAATGGAAATTGAAATTTGCATTTTCATTGGCTTTGGACATGCTCACGAACTGTTCGACCATTTGTCTACTGACCTTTTTCCTTTCTATTCTGGTTCATGTGAGAAAAAATTAGGTCCATTCTTTAGCTATAGAGAACTTCTGTTCTGACTGATTATCTTCTATTTAGTTTTCAGGAATCTGTGGTGCCGTATTCCTTATAGGACCTCGCCTGAATATGATATGCTGACTCCTACCTATTAACGAAATGCTGTTTCATCTATAGGTGGTTGAGGTTAACATGTGCTATAGAGTGCATTTTGGTTGGGCTATTATAGGCAGTTTCCATGCACGGTCACCATAGAGGAGGCGCATATTTATAATCATCTGTGATAATAAATTTCAAAAAGTCATTGACAGTAACTAAATCTAGTAAATTGAGAGATAAATGGGTATTACGATATGCAATCTCGCAAAAAATAATAATAATGGAAATGACTGTATTTAATAACTTTATCTCTTGAAATTCTTTTTTTATTAAATTAGATAGTATTGAAGATCAGATTACTACCATTGAAGATTTGAATTCAAGTGAAGAAACCACACAACACACGTCTGCTGCAGATCCTCTTCTGCAATCCTATCTGTAATCTAAAGTTTAAATTCAAATCAGATTGTATAGGATTTCTAGCTAAAGTTGTTATTCTGTAATGTATTTAAACAAGGTCTTACATCAAGAAAGACAAGTGAGAAAAACATATTATTTTCATCACAGATTCTACAGATTTTATATGGTATCAGAGCTTAATACAAAGACCTACGTCTGATCCTATTTTTTTTTCTCTCCATCCTTCTCTCAAACCTGCAATGGCTTCCTCCTCCACTGTTGCTTCAACACCTACACCTTCTCCCTTCCCTGTCCCATTTCCCCCTCTCTCTTAGTATCAAACTCAATCACTCAAATTATCCCGTATGGAAAGCACAAGCTCTCTCATATTTCCGTGGTCAAGGTGTCTTTGGATACCTTGATGGCTTCATCTCAACCCCTCCAAAAGATATTTCTTCCACTGATGCTATTACAGGCAGAGTTATGAATCCCGTTCTGTTCCGGCCGGAACGGCCCGTTCCACTTCAAAAACGACAAAACGGCGACGTTTTTGTCCCGGTTTGAATTCCGGTCAGATCCGGAAAATCCGGTCCAATTCCCGCCGGAACGCCCCTGGGCTCCATGCACGGGCATTCTGCTCCGGGTCCAAACCAAAACTAAGAGGAGAAAGAGCAGAGTGACAGAGGCAAAAATAAGAGGAGAAGGGGAGAGGGAGTAGAGAGGGAACGACGACGAGAGGTTGCTGAGAGGTGAGTCACGGAGGCGAGATCGAACTCGAAGTGAAGAGAGGGACGGGGGCGAGAGCTGGAGATTGAAAAAAAGTGAAGAGAGGGACGGACGGAATTAGGGTTATGTGGAAGTAGGGTTTCGGGTGGGTATTAAATAATGTATAGGAAAAAAATTAATAATTAATAATTAGTTTTAGTAAAAATAATAATTAGTAATATTGAGAAATTTTGAATATTAATAATATTTAGTGAAAAAAATAATTACGTGAAATTGAAATATGTTGAATTGTTTTATCAATTAGTTTAATTACATGTTTTAAATTTATTGTTAGATATAAAAACTGTATAAATTTTGTGTATTGAACTGTTGTAGAGGTATTTAATAATAATAATTAGGAAAAAAAAGAAGGTAAGTAATAATAATATTTAGTGAAAAAGAAATATGTGAAATTTAAAAATTACAATTTTTTTGATCAATTAGCGTAATTAACACAATATATTTTTTATGCAGATGGACTCAAATTTGTCAAATTCATTCACTGACTTTATAAGTGAGACTGGACGGATTGTTTGTCAACAAAGTGATCCTAATGTTCATACAACTAAAAAATCACAAAGAAGTAAAAACTTCTCGCTAGAAGAAGATTGTTACTTGTATCTTTGTGGTTAAATACTAGCAAAGATTCAGTCACAGAAGTTGATCAACAAACAAGACAATTTCTGCAGCGTATTTTGAAGATAAAAAATTGGAAATTATGGCAAAAAAGAGTACTAATTTATAAGTAATTTCATTGAATTATTTGTAATGGATTGTATGTTGATGAATTATGTCAGAACATTTTACTTTCATAATATTTTGGAATTTTAAAGATGTTTCTAATTTTGAGATTATGTTTGTATTATATAATTTAAAGTTCATTTATCTTGAATTTAAATTATACTTGTTAAATTAATATTTTATTTTTTTCATATATATAATTAAATAAATATGAACAGTACAAAACCGGAACGGAACGCCGGAATGCACCGAAACCGGAACGTTCCGTTCCAAACAAAAAACCGGAACGGTACCCGGAACGGATTTTACAACTATGATTACAGGTATCACTACCATTATTCCTAACCCAGAATATGAGCATTGGATTCGTCAAGATTCACTGATCCTTGCCACCATCAATACCTCTCTCACCGAAGAAGTGCTTTCTCAGGTTATGACCTACACCACATCCATAGATGTGTGGTTTGCTCTCCACCAAAACTTCTCCTCAATCTCTCGTGCAAAAGCTGTGCAACTTCGAACTCAGCTTGCAACCTCAAAGAAAGGATCTTTATCTGCAAAAGATTACTTTCTGTCCATCAAACGCATGGCTGATGAACTTGCCCTGGCCGGTCAACCACTCAAATCTGATGAGACTCTGACCTATATTCTTGCAGGTCTTGGACAAGAATATGACTCTTTGGTCTCTACCATTACATCTCGTCCTGAAGCTGTCACCTTGGAAGAGCTCTATTCCTTATTACTCATCACTGAATCGAGAATCAATCAGCACCATGATTCCATTCAAGTTACTGCCTCTGTCAACATGGCCACCAAGCATCCTTCATCATTTTCTCGTCCTGTTACCAACTGGCCCTCCCCTCATCGGGGTCGTGGAAATAACTATCGTGGGAAAGGACGTGGTGGCCGAGCCTTTTCCTATGACTATACCTCAAGTTCACTTGTCTGTCAGGTATGTCAAAAGCCAGGACATAATGCACTAAAATGTTATCATCGCTTTGATGTATCTTACCAGGTTCAAAATCCACAAAGAACCCCTCAAGCTTTTCTTGCTGCACAAAATCATCAGACTGCCTCTCCAGAATGGCATCCTGATACTGGTGCTACTCATCACCTCACAAATGATCCACATAATATTCATCTTCCAAATGATGACTCTACTGGTAATGATCGAATTCAAGTGGCAAATGGTGCAGGTTTGGAAATTACTCACGGTGGAAATTCCACTTTGTCTTCTGCCTCTAAGTCTTTTGTTCTAAATCAATCCTGCTTGATCCCGAAATTACCAAAAATCTTCTTTCTGTTCATCGTTTTTGTCGGGATAACAATGTTTTCTTTGAGTTTCATGCTTCTTATTTTCTTCTGAAAGATTACTTGGGGAACATCCTGCATCGTGGACCACTTCATAATGGCCTTTACAGTTTCTCCATGTCTCTAGCGCGTCTTCAACCTCGTGCATTTTCCAATGTCCATGTCTCTGCTGCCCTATGGCACAAACGCCTTGGTCATGCCTCCTTTGCGGTCATGAATAAAACTTTATCTCTTCCTTTTTCACGTAATAATTCTGTATGCTCTCATTGTCAAATGGCCAAAAGCCATGCATTGCCTTTTACTCATTCCCATGTTTCTGTTTCCAGACCATTAGAACTCTTATATTCGGATGTTTGGGGGCCAACACCCATTTTATCAACCACTGGTGCAAGATATTACATCAGTTTTTTAGATGATTGTACCAAATTTATATGGCTGTTCCCTATTAAAACAAAAATCTGAGGCCTTAAATATTTTTCAAAAATTTCAGGCTGCTGTTGAACGCCAATTTAACACAAAAATTAAAGTCATCCAAACTGATTGGGGTGGTGAATTTCGCAGCCTAAATCAATTTTTACAAACACAAGGTATTGCTCATCGCATCACTTGCCCTTACACTCACCAGCAAGCTGGTGCTATTAAGCGACGCCATCGTCAAATTGTTGAAGTTGGCCTATCTTTGCTAGCCCACTCTCATTTACCACAAATTTTTTGGGAAGATGCCTTTTTAATGGCGGTTTACATCATTAATCGGTTACCCACCCCTATTTTAAATCAAAAATCGCCATATGAATTGGTAAACAATTCCAAACCAGATTACAACTTCCTAAAAGTTTTTGGTTGTGCCTGCTGGCCCTTCTTACGCTCGTATAATAGACATAAAATGGATTTTCGTTCCAAAACATGTATTTTTATTGGGTACAATATTGGTCATAGGGGATATAAATATCTAGATTGTTCCACTGACAAGATTTTTGTCTCCCGACACGTCGTTTTTGATGAGTCCCATTTTCCTTATTCAACGCCAAGTCACTCATCCTCTGTCACTGTCGTTCCTTCCCCTATTCTTCTTCCCCCAAATCTCCAATTATCGTCTGTGTCTTCTAATCTTTGTGCAGATCATCAAAATCCAGCTGCCCACTTGCCACCGAATCAGTCATCACCTTCAGAGCTTTCATTGGATATTGACATCTCTTCCTCTCCACCAATTACAGACTCAAATTCAAGTCCACCTGCAGATGAGAGCCAATCATTAATCAGTTTTTCCTCCCGCACCACCTCAAAACAATCACCCAATGACCACTCGCAACAAAAACAACATCTTCAAGCCCAAATTGCCTTCTGATTCCCACACCAGGTACCCTTTGCCTCAAGCTCTTATGGCTACTGTCACCCCTCACATAACAGAACCAACGTGTCACTCTGAAGCCGTTAAGCATCCCCACTGGAGAGATGCCATGAATGTGGAATTGGATGCCTTATTAAGCAATGGTACGTGGTCTTTGTGCCCTCCTCCTCCCTCTGCAAATGTAATTGGTTCGAAGTGGGTATACAAAATTAAAAGGAAAGCTGATGGCAGTATTGAACGGTTCAAGGCTCGCCTCGTCGCCTAGGGTTTTCATCAACAGGAGGGGGTTGATTTCTTGGAGACTTTTAGTTCGGCTGGTTCTCTCAATTGCAGTTTCCCGTGGTTGGCATCTTTGTCAGCTTGATGTGCAAAATGCTTTCTTGCATGGTTATTTAAATGAAGATGTATACATGGATCAACCTACAGGTTTTCTTCATCCTCAATACCCCAATCATGTGTGTAAACTGCATAAATCAATATATGGTCTTCGTCAGGCACCACGGGCCTGGTTCTCTCGGCTCACTGATAAATTGCAGTCAATTGGGTTCAAAGGCAGTCAAGCAGATCATTCCCTCTATGTGTTTCAGCATGGTTCCCATCTTCTTTATTTTCTCATATATGTTGATGATATTATCTTGGCAGGTGCTGATATCAAACTTATTGATCATGTGATAAGCTTGTTACAAGCAGATTTTCCTGTCAAAAATATAGGTGAACTCAGCTATTTCCTTGGCGTGGAAGCTCTTCGAACTGGTGATGGGCTTTATTTGTCTCAACGCCGCTACATTCTTGACCTTCTACTTCGCAGCAAAATGGACAAATCCAGGCCATCAGTTACACCAATGTCCACATCTCAAACCTTGAATAAAACTGATGGTGTTCCATTTCATGACCCGCAGTTGTATCGCAGTATAGTGGAAGGGTTATAGTATCTATCTTTTACACGACCAGAACTAGCATTTGCTATTCACAAAGTAAGCAAATACATGCATGCCCCTAAGGAACCTCATTGGGTAGCCGTGAAAAGAATTATGCGTTACCTCAAAGACAGTATCTCCCATGGACTTCTCATTCATCGTGATCATCTACTGCAACTTCAAACTTTCAGTGACTCGGATTGGGCATCGGATCCAGATGATAGAAGATTGATTGGTGCATACTGTGTGTATTTTGGCAAAAACTTAATCTCATGGAGTTGTAAACAGCAACCTACTGTTGCTCGTAGCAGTACCGAAGCAGAATACAAAGCCTTGGCAAATGCAGCTGCTGAAATTCAATGGATCAAGACTCTGCTTGCAGACCTTCATGTCACTGCAACTAAACCTCCGATTCTTTGGTGTGATAACATTGGAGCTACTTACCTCACCAGTAACCCACTCTTCCATGCACGCACGAAACATATTGAAATCGATTTTCATTATGTCCGTGATCAGGTGCTCAGTGGTCAGTTGATTGTCAACCTGATTTCTACTAAAGATCAAACAGCAGATGCCTTGACAAAGCCATTGCCTTCTCAACGGTTCAAGCAACTTCATGACAATCTAAGGGTTCATTCCTTACCCCTTTCGATTGCGGGGGCATATTGAAGATCAGATTACTACCATCGAAGATTTGAAATTCAAGTGAAGAAACCACACAACACACGTCTGCTGCAGATCCTCTTCTGCAATCCTATCTGTAATCTAAAGTTTAAATTCAAATCAGATTGTATAGGATTTCTAGCTAAAGTTGTTATTCTGTAATGTATTTAAACAAGGTCTTACATCAAGAAAGACAAGTGAGAAAAACATATTATTTTCATCACAGATTCTACAGATTTTATAGATAGTAAAAAAACCCAAAAGAAAGTAGATAAAATAAAAACAATTACGAATAAAAATGTTTAGGTATCATTTATGTGTTTTCTAAGAGAATAAAATTAATTATGAATTTCAAGATCTAACAAATTAAATGATATTTTCTTATTAAAAATATTGAGATGATAATATATTTGATCAACTTGGATAAATTTGATCGAATCAATTAAATTTATGACACATGCTATAAGATTATGATAATCCTATTAAAAAATAAAAATACATTATGATGTTGAATTCTTAATTAACTTAATATTAAAAGATGAGATTTAAAATATAAATATTAAATTCAATTTTTTTTTTAAGAAAACAACTTATCCTAAATCTAACATGCACTCCACTAGATCTAACATGCACCCCACTAGATTATGATAATCCTATTAAAAAAATTATAACAAAAAAGACCTTTTTTTCAAGTCATGTAAAAAATAAAAACTTCCAAAAAAACAAACAAATAATTAAATGATATATTTTCTTAAAAAAATAATAAACAAGCCAAGTGCTTGGGCTATAAAAAAGACATAGGCTAATGAATATATGATTGCCTTGCATGCTAGGCTGTTTTTCTTTCATTTCATAATTAAAGGGTGCACAATGCATCAAAAGAATATCAAGCGGGGCAACCAAAGTTGTCAAAATAGCGATTTTGACACGACACGAAAGATATTTTTAAAACTCGGATCGTAAGATCGGATCGTAAAATCACACCTGAATTTTTCCGTACAAAAATTGTAAAATCACAGCTAAAATCATGTAAGTAGAAAAATCATAAAATCATAAGTAAAATATTTATGAATACAATACATCATAATTATGGCCATAAACTTCATTAGTTAAGGTTTATACATGATTTAAAATAACTTTAAAATACATTACAAAACAATTATGTCCATAAAATTTCATAAGGTAAAAACTAACAAATTTAAAACAAATCTTCAGCTGGCGTGCAATGTAAACTAAAACCAGCCTAATTTTCATCCCTCTCTAATGCAAACCAAGGAGCTGAACATGTTGATCATACACTGGGGAATGTGTTTGAATTTGCACAAGACCCTTTGTCACTTTCAAGTGGCCCAATTACAAGACTTAAAGCCAAACGTTTCAAGGAGGCACTAAATGGGCTAATCCAAGAGATGATTCTAAAAAGACCAAGATGGGATCAAATAATAATCAAAGCTTAGTCCATATCATCAAAGCAATTGAAAAGGATAATAATTATGCAAAAATATTTCAGCATGGTCTGACCATCAAAAGGCATGGATTTGATGAGTTCCAAGGGTATTAAATAGAGGAATGAATTTGGTCATAAATGATTATGTTAAATACATTGAATTTAGTCATTTAG